>JAOSYY010000015.1:6572144-6585468 GCA_025727935.1 Hebomoia glaucippe
AAAAATAAAACACATATAAAACATTAAATCTTTGATCACTAATAAACAAAGAACCTTTAACGTGTATGCTGATTCCTAAACATACATTTTAGTGTAACCACACGCAATTGCGTACTACTTGCTACTTAGTAAAAAATAATAAGTACAGACCTAAAGTATCGTAGTGCTTTTTCACACACTTTATCTCACAAACTTATCATTTTCCTTAGATACATCAGAGCAGAGTTTTAGTCATCCCCAGTGTATATAAATTGAATAATCGATTCCACCGGAGGTAACGACTCACGGTCGTGAATAACTGATTTGATAAAATAATCATCACACGACATACGCACTTTCAACTTCCAAGGCCTTAATTCAGAACATGATGGACAAAGAATCTTGCGTATATGTCTACTGCATATGTACTCTATAATTTTTTCCTATACCAATATAGTAGATAAACGACCGAATCAACTTAAAATCGCTAAATAACTTATTTCTAACACGATTTAATTTAAGCAAATAATATAAAGCAAGAAAAACCTTAAATTGATGGTAAAACTTCAAAGAATTTGGAATTTGCAATATCTCTTTTTCGGAGAAATAAGTATATTTATTAATTGTATTTGCATAATATTGGTATTGGAACTAAAAGTTAAAATATTCAAAATTATTTATTTTATTGCTTTTGTACGATAAGTATTGAAATATTGGCATTGGTATTATTTTCACCGATTCAATTAAAACCAAAATTGAAAAATATGAACTAAATACTTAATCGGTGTGTCTATCTAAATGCATATTAACGTAACTTTATAACAAGAAGGGTATTCGACTATCTGTTTAGAGTTTAGACTAATCTTGACCGGTGTAATCGTCTAGCGACCTTCACTCAACACCTGAATCCTGTAAATGACAGTTTCGAGTTCCACGTGTTCTATATTTTCTAAAATACATGAGTGTGTCACTACTAAATGAGTCGAATATATATTTATAATCATATTAAATTCCTATGCGTCACATGAATCACATAAGTTTTATTAATATGTCTGTAATACAGGTAGGTAAAAAGTATAAACGAACCCCGACTAAGAAGTTTGGATCACAATTACTTTGAAAGGTACACTTTCAATATGTGACAAAACCTAAGAAAACAACAAAACTGTCTGATTATTAAATTTTGACAATTTCTAAAATAACATATATACAATGCAGCTTTTATAAGTGCAATTATATTTTATGAATACTGGCTGACAACTGAATACGTATTTTTTTGAATATTACAAATAAAATATACCTATACGCTGGTAAGCTGCTACTATGCTGAGCTTTATTTATCGGATTGGTTGATCAGATTTATACACCTTTATTACCTATCTTACATTTCAAGATAACCGGAGACTAAACTTTATAGTCGGGATATAATAACTTCAAAAAAATAAGGAAGGTTTGATCGTCGTGGGCTCTTAGACCATTGACATGCACCTTAAACAAAATTAGAATCATAGAAATATTCTTAGTATGAAATTGGAAATTGATTTCAGAAAATTTTTCATCTTGCGGTGCCACACGGATTCATCCGAGTTGATTTTACGTATACAAGATAATGGCGATATCTACCGGCAAAATTTCCCTGTCCCTTTTGGACATTAGCCGGAACAAAAGCCAGACAAAAATTTGTAAATTGTATTCGTGGTATAAGCATCATATATATATTGAAAAAAGACTGTTACTGCCATCTTACAAACAGACTCCTCAATTTTATTTGTATGTATAGATATGTTGCACATTATATAATTGAATGATATTTCAGGCGAAAATAATTTTATAAAGTTCCTTTGTACCTACTTCTTATGCATATAGATTATTTTTTAAGATATTTTTCTGATTCATAAAATACAACCCATTCATAGTGGACATAAGGTGACCGATCAAAAAAATGGTAAGTGCCTAGCCCAATATGATTCAGAATATTTTTCTTTAGATTTTTCTACAGAATTGTGATTTAGGGAAATATGCTTTCCCTTTTTTATTCGATTATTGCATCGTAAAATATTATAAACTTTATTAACCGGTGCCTTGTTTTATCCAAGTTAATTTTAGGTATGCAAAATTTAAAGAAGTAGAAGAAACCTCACAAAAATCAAACACTTGAGAGTAAAATTTGAATATTCTGTGTAGAACTCCAAACTTACGTTTTATCAGATGGCCTCTACAGACCCCAAAAATGTTTTTTGTAATTTTGAAAAAAAAACTGTTATTTTGATATTAAAAACAACATTTCAAATTTATTTATATGTCTAAATTACAATTTTGTCCGTTGGATGTAATTTAGATTCATGTTTCATATCGTATTACATTTTTATAACTTAATATAAATTACTCTTTTTTCAAGACTCCTATCATCACCTTTACGCTACTGCTGATGGCTGGACAATGTTACACGCAGCGACCTATCATGGAACGAGATATGCCTTTTCGAGATGATACATTTGATGGTTTTAAAATGCAACAAGATGATGAGAAACCAGCCAAAGAACCAAAAAGTTATTCTCTAATTCTAGATGGTTTATTAAAATTCTTTAGAATATTTACTAGCCCGTTTGAACAATTGTTTCTAACAATGAAAGATGGTTTTACTGCTTTAATGAGATTGTTCACCGATAAAGATAGACAATAACCATTTATAAACATTGGAAAATTGTGCTTTAGTTTTGATTAACTTGTAATAATAAAGTTCATAGACCAATTATAAGCGTGTTTTTATTCTACTCACTATATTCATTTTTCTTCGTAGATATATCTTTTATTAAATTCTTTGTGTCTATGTTGAGTTTGAAAATTTAATTTAGCGTTTCATTCCAGTTTAGTTCTTTTTAGCATTCACGCATTTGATATCTATACTGCGACAATGCTAATAAAATAATTTACACTTAAATTGTATTTTCAATCAATTTACATTTAACGAGATTATTCACATTTTGTTTAATATATCTTGCATCTTAAAAGAATTAGTTGCTACGGAACCACGTATAACAAATTACGAATATTCAAAATACCCTTGTTATTTGGAACAAAAGTAGTAATTGTGTTTACGATAATTCAATTGTCTTGTGTTATCAATTTAATTTGCATACGTATTTTTAATTATCGTTAGTCTTTTGGTACCTACTTTTAGCAGGTTCTTAATAACAATAAGAAGTTTTTAGGACACATAAAGACTCGATTAAATTTTGTCATTTTTCGAATAAGAATTTTAATATATAAATTAATTTTAAAACGATGGAAATACCAAAATCTTATAATTATTAAGGTAGCCCTTAATTTACAACGAAATAAGTAATTTGAAACATCTGAGTAACCTTTTGGAATAAACTAACTTTGTTCTACGTTAATTCCGTGATAAACCCTTAAAGCATTGTAATATTCCATATATTCACACATTAAACACACGTACTCTATGAAAAATAGCGACAAATAAAAAGGCTAATTACATATTTTAAACACAAAGGAATATTCGCAGAAACGTTGTACGTTGTCTACATATTTTTTGTAATGTAATAACGTTTAATTCTAATTTTAACATTCCCCGCAAAAACTGGAGTGTTATACTAGAACTCGCCTTTTTGTCTGACACATCGATCTTTTGTAAAAAACAATTAATAAAATTTGGACGGATTGTCGTCGGCGTTACTACTAATTTTCATATTTTTAATAATATGCCAAAAACCTACAACAAAAGTTAGAACATCGTAAGTACTGCCGCACTTCTATGAATTATGAATATGCTGACGAAGCCCAATGCTTTTATGGGCGTTGATTTTATATACATGTATGTAAAGATAAGCTATGTTTCTATTTATAACATAAACTGGATAGAATTTGACTTGTGACATTCTAAACATAGTCTATATAGCCATTTTGCAGATTAACCGGAACAAATCGTCAGAAGGATAAAAATATAAATAACATGTTTTTGTATTATTATTTCCCTATAAATTTGAATTCAATAACATTACATTACACAATGACACAAAAATTTTATTTTTATGTATAGACGTAATAATTATAAGTTTAAATGTCAATGGATTATCAGGCGTATAATTTTATTCTACATAAGGGATAACAGAAAATGTTTTTTTTTAGATACATATATTTAATTAAAAAAAGATGATAAAGTGTCTATAAAAACGACATTGGTATCTTGTTTTATTCATTCGATTTTTAAACTTTCTTAACTAATTAGCAATTGTTCAAAATGTTGTTTACCGTAAGTATAATTGTGTTTTTATGAAGAAATAGATATAGCCTTTAAGTATATTTGTGTAGAAAATGTCTTATATACTCATTATTTATTTTAATTTAGGTATACTTATAGTCAACGCCTGTATGTAAGTGATACCGTTGTCAGGCCACGATTATGATTATACAAGAGAAATTTTAAAAACAAACTGTGCATAGTTTAGACTAAATATGTGAAAATAATAGTAGTCGAATTCTTAAGCATCTCGAGGGTTTAACATTTTAACGTTTAACGTTAACAGCCTCATAGAATTCTCGCGAATCGACCTAAAATTTCGTGAGAAAAATTTTAAATTCGATCATCCTTTTTTAATCTATATTCCACACATAAAACTGTAATATAGCTAGCTTATATGATCTTATTACAATTCGAATAAACAGACGCTGAGACACGATACGTCACAGCTTTTCCTGCATTAGTATTTTTAAATTTGCCTTTTAATTAAAAATTTCAATAAATAAGCTATGTTAATCCAGGATATAATATGGAATTGAACCCACAAAGTATGTGTGAATCATATGTTAAGCAATCTATATCGTCTAAGTCAGTGCCGCATTATTCATTATTATTATGTAATTCTAGCTTTTACCTGTGGTTTTGCGCGTAGGAGAGTTTTTTTAATCGAAAAAGTAACCATTAACCGTCTGCAAAGTCATTTTTATTTCAATATCAGTCAGTGACTTAAGCGTATAAACGTAACAAACAAAATGAATTTCGCATATATAATATAGGATATTTTTAAAATAAGTTTTAAATGTTATCTTAATATGTCGATGCTAAACAGTTTTTCTGATATTAAATAAAAATATTGGTTTTTAGATGTCTCGCGTCTTTATTCTGGTTTGCTTGATATCCATTGCTTCTGCTTAACCAAGCTGTAATGGAAATTGTCTAAACCTTGAAGAAAACCAGGAACAATTAGACAGCATTGGTCCCAACAATTCTGCTAATGCTGTAATAGCTGAAGACTCCATTGTCAACAACATTGGACAAAATATTAAGACGTTTGATATTTAGGGATGTGAGCGGTATCTAAACATTATAGTTTCCTATCCAAAATACAAAAGTGAAAAATGTTTTTCATGTATTAAATATATTTTGCAATAAAGCTGGACTTTTATTACAATATATTAAACCTTTAAAAAAATTATACTAGTATCGTTTAATAATTAGGTATATTATGCAGTATATGTATGAAATAGTATGCTTATGCTTTTAATGGTTTTGACATCTGTTCTATATTGAAAATATTATTTTATACAACAAGTAGATTATTCTTTCGAAATATCCACATTAAGTTGTAGCTTTCATATTACCTATAGCGTACACATATGTTTACACAAAATAAAGATATAATGGACTTAAAAAATCCTGTCACAAATTCGAATATATAAATAAAACGACTAGAATTAGTGTTTAAATGTTGTGATAAACTTTTTATGGTTCTAATTCTAAGTTTTATCAGTCAAATAGTTTCACATAAAATCGAGTCATAAAACTATTTCACTATAAAAGCTAAGCCAGCACTACCACCCAACAACAATCATCCTTCTTCAGTCATCAGCTAAACCTGATACATCTACAATGGTTTCTGTAAAGGTAAGAGACTTCTCAAACTTCTAAGCGACTTATCTCCGTGTGATTGATACCACGAAATTTACTAGTAACAAGTTAATAATTAATTCTATTAAAAATTATTTTGGCAGATTATCGTCTTCGCTATTGTGCTGGTGGCTTGTATCGCTCAGATTCAAGCTGCTTCAACTAACATGGAATTAAGAGACGACGGTGATAAGAAAGATAGTGGCTCCGATGGCATCGACATCATCAACATCAACAACTTTAGTAAAATTATTTCCAAATTCACCAAAAACCCAAGTCAAATATTTGTTATCTTCACTGACTTATTGAAACGTGGCGACAAAGACAAGGACAAGGCATAAGGAAACTACATTTAAATAGTGTAATATGATGTACATAACGTTTAAAGGAATACAGCTCTCTATTATTATAAGCAACATACAAGTTGTACATTAATATTGATGTATGAATCTTAAATAAAATATCATCCTCATTTACAAATTGTTTTGATTTCTACCCTAAAGATTGAACCAGTACGATAAGTAAAAAGATATTTCTTAGTCACCTTTGTACCTCAGTTCAAGATTGGTAGACATAAAATTAAAAGTTTTTAAAAATTGCCGCAAAGAATGCCATATTTTTCATTCACATTCTAATCGAACACTAATTTTAAAAATTAAATTTATTTAATTTATAGAATAATGTTAATGATAAATTTTTAATATTATAAATAACAAAGGATCTTCGAAATTAAAAATAATGAATACGCATCAGACATTTTGATAATTCCAAATAATATAAATCCAAAAATGGTAAATTATTACTGACAGGAAAGGCACAAGTAACCATTTATACTCCGTTTTTAAGCTATCAACTTAAATAAGATTGATAAATTATACCGTTACTGTTAGTGACATTGTTAGGGAAATACTAATTTCGTGCAAATTGGTTTATACACAAATTCTACCGATAACGGTTCTATATAAATTCTCAACTGCAAGTCTTTGGGTATCAAATGGACAACATGGCTTCCAAGGTACCATTTTTTTTGTTTTAAGAGCACTCTTTTATTTTCAAAGTAAAACATAGTTGTATACTTTATATTCTATGCTAGCAAATTGTAATATAGTTTATACAAGCCATTTCTTGTAAGAATATCTAGAAAGAGACTACTAGTATTCATTTTAGGTAAAGAAACGGTTTTATATGATTTTTCTGGTTTCAGCCTACAGCTTATCTTCGAATTTTGAATAGAATTTTTAATTATTAATAACTGTACAGAAAATGTATGCACTGGCATTTAATACTCAGTAGCTAGTTTCAAATTCCTCCATTACAAAAATTAATTGAAGGGTATGATATGTTTAACTGTAAAGTAAAACTCAGTCATACTGAAAATTTGTTTCAACAAGGGGCTACATATTTATGTTCAATATTCCTATACACTTTATTGGATAATTTGCTTTATTATGATATTTCTAGGTAATTATCTTTGCTGTTATTTTCTGCATGGTTCAATCCTGCATCGCTGCTGGGAGAACTCCAAGGGAGGTCAGCGAAGATTCTTCGGGCGGTGGTTCAGACGCGACTAATGTTAACAACTTTGGACAACTTTTGGAAAACGTGCCAAAGAACCCTAATGAATTTATCAACATATTTTCTAGTTTCCTGAATAGTTTCAGCAAAAAATCTAAATAAATAAATATGATGAAATAAATTTCATTTTTAAGCTATGTATGTCTTTAATTCTCATTTTTTTACCTATAAAATTATATTCATACACAATTATCCAAAACATATATTACCACGATTTATGTACTTTATATACCAAATTTGAATAGTTTCTTTCAATTAAAGTTATATAGCCTATTATAGGTTTTAAATCTTTCTCAATGTCTAAATTCGTCACAATTCATAACGTAGCAGAAAAAATTAACAGACATAACATAGACATTTACTGTCACAAAAATCTTTCCGACAAATTATGAAATACATATTATTCTTCAATACTATAAAACACTTCATAGTATCAACCTTTGTTTCATAGTATTGAAGAACCATAAAAATACAGATATGTGCATCTCACTACTTACAATACTATCAATAACTACTAACAATTATCAAATCTTTACTCTTTAAGGTGCAAGTATGAAACTGTAAGCGTACAATACTTATTTGTTAACAGGGCTGACCTGGGCTGGCGTATTTGTTACATCATATTATATTACCAATGTTACAACCTACCTAACCTCTCTTTTATTATTGTGTATCTGTAAATAGTTAAGTATTTATTAAAAACCCAGCTACCAAGCCATATATACAACATTAGTACATGCGAGCAGTACCCACGTAAAGACGTAGGTTAAACAAATCTGAAATATACGCTTTATGATATAATCCACTAATGAGTTGAGCCTCAAGATAATTAATATTGATCATCCACAGTATATATTATGTGTATACTGTTCATGCTATGTGAAAGCAAGAAGTAAACTAAAAATCATTTCCATGATGTAATTAGATGATCTAAGTTAGAAACAATGAAACCTAAAAAGCGTGTAATAGTAGGATAAATTTTAAAGTAACGACTTGAATTACAGCTCTAATGTTATAATAAAATCTTTATAGTTCTAATTCTTTGTTTTATCAGTCAAATAGTTTCACATAAAACGAACATACAACTATTTCACTATAAAAACTAAACCACCAGTACCTTTCAATAACAATCGACTTTCTTCTCTCATCAGCTGAAGTTGATATATCTACAATGGTTTCTGTTAAGGTAAGAGAGATAATTCTAACTATTTTTCGAAAGTGATTTATATATCTGAGATTCTTATTTATTATGATTTTTTATATCAGTTATCAATAAACGAACTTAGTGATGATAAATAGCACAGGCATCTTTATTTGTACAATGTCTTCTCGAGCATTTATTTTATTTCGAGCTCTCAAAATTCTTAAACAGAAGTTCTTAGGTGCATTTCACGACATTTCCAACTATCAAAGGTGCTACGTGGCCGAAAGGACTTTAAATACAATTTTTAGAAATCCTCCCATCTATTTAAAATGCTAAACTTTCTCACACTCATGAATAACATGCTTATAGACATTTGAAAATGTAATATAAAAATTTGGAGCTAGTAGGAATCGAACTCATCATACTTCGATTTTGGTGGTATTCTTCCAACTGTCCAAGACATGATCGGTTTTCAATTCTACTAAATAAATATTTCCAGGTAATCGTCTTCGCTATTGTTTTGATGGCTTTCATCGCTCAGATTGAAGCTACATCAAATGAAGTGGAACTAGCAGACGATGGGGATAAGAAGGACGATAAAATTGACATCATCAACATCAACAACTTCAACAAAATAATTTCTAAGTTCACTAAGGACCCGAGCCAAATTTTTGTTATCTTCACTGACATATTCAAACGAGGCGGCTCTAAAGACAAAGATAAGGCTTAAGAAAACCATTTCATAACGCAATACGGTGTACTTAATAATATTTCTGTGAATAACTATTATTAATTCTGATTTTCATTCTTACAGTTATTTTTGGAAATAACTTTAAGAAGTCAACAATCCTACTGTATAAATTCTAATGTTTCATCGTTAATAAATATACCTCATTTAAAACTTATTTTACTGTATTTTATAACTTCACTAAGTGATAGTTTTTATTATATGAAGGTTTGCAAAATTACTAGGAAATATGGATATATTAAAGTTAGTCTGCAACTCTAAGATCATAAATGTGATTTAAAACAACTGTGACTTAAGTACCTGAAATAAGAACTTATACTACCTACATTTTTCAGGCAAATGAATACAAATTAAAATAATTTATTTAACAATTAAAATAGAAAAAAGGTTTACGTTAATATTAAATTAATATTTCCATTTTTTATGTCAATTTAAACATTTCGAAAATTCATTTTTCCGTCTAAATTCATTAGTTTTATAGAAATTTCACATTTAAATAGATTTTGCACAATCTTTATATTTTCTTGCACAAAATAATCAGATTCTTTTATTTAGATAAAAATTTTATACCGTTATATGTAATGTATAACTTACTATGATTATTTTTACTATAAATGAATTTTCAGTACTTGAACAGCTTTTCTTAAATAGAGTAACATTTTTAATATTCGTCAAAACGAAATAGTTCGAAACAGTAACGAGACTTTTTATTTGAGTAGTAATCAGTAACAAGCCCTTTTAAGTTATCAGCTTAAAAATAGTAATCCTGATAAATTACACCACGATTGTTAGTAATGTTGTTAAGGAAATACTAATTTCGTATATATTGTTTTATATACAAATTTCATTGATAAAGGTTTTATATAAAGTCTGTACTGCATTTCTTTGGGTATCAAACTGACATCATGGCTTCCAAGGTAAGAACTTTCTTATTTTAAGAATATTTTCTATCACCGTAGCGTGTCTTCTAAGACTATCTAACTTAACCAATTAGAAGTCCGTTTATTATTTATAACCACTGCCATTGTGTCGCTGATGATCTTTATTTTCGTTTCGAGTATTTAAAGTGTACTTATATTGAAGTCTTAACGTACTCGTACATTTGTATTTGTTTTGCTTTTTCTTACTTTTTGTACACGAGTTTTCTATCTATGAAAGGTGGTAAACTAAAGTACATACGGCATTGCGAACAGTAGCACAATTTATAACACTTTTTCACAATTTATAAAATAATTATTTCGAATAATGCCCGACACGGCTGATTTTGTCAGAGTTTTTCCGGTTACAGAGTTGGGAATCCTAACTTCAACTATTTTATAATTATCAATTTCATTGAATCTTAAAACATGATTTATATATAGAAAAGCAAGACCGGTGAAATCGCTATTCTACAACAGTAAAAAATTGCTTTTCAATTCCAGATAATCGTCGTGGCTGTTGTTCTCTGCATGATTCAAGCAAGCATTGCGGGTGTACGAACTCCAAGGGAGGCTGACGAAGGCGAAAGTTCTACGGGAAGTGGTGGAGGTGGTGGTTCGGGCGGTGGATCGGGCGGTGGCAGCGGCCAAGGCAGCTCAAATGCCTTTAACCTTAACAACTTTGGACAGTTGTTGGAAAATATGCCCGTAAATCCCAACGAGTTTGTCGGCATATTTTCCAGTTTCCTTAATAGTTTTGGTAAAAAATCCTAAGCCAATTGGAACATAATGAAATAAATTCATTAATAAAATATTTCTTGCTTATTTTTTAGTATTATGGTTTTCCATAAATATTTCGTATTGACGATTAATGTATTTCTATGATTACCTTAACATTAATGTTAATTAACACTCAGGTTATATTAGTATCGTTTAAAAAATCTTATGTGTATTTAATTAGTCCTAACAAGCTTTGTTAGTAACTTAGTAAGACTTCAAATAAGTTAACATATCAATGCGGCTTAATTTTACAATTATTAAAAATTAAACTTAATAAATTTAAGTTAATAAAATCTCTCTATGAACACGCTGAAGTTAAACAGGGAATAATTTACAAATATTACTATCTAGGCTGGACTTTTAATGAAAAACTACTGTTTTAATATATATATTTATTACATTACAATAATTCTTTAACTATTAATTCATATACTCTATTTAAAAATGCGAATCTTAATGAATAGAAAACACCACATTATCTTGCTTTATGCTTTGTAAGACGGTATATACGGCTTTTCTTTATTTTGTTTTTTGATGTAGTAATTAATCTCCGGATAAATGGGACGCTGATAAATGTTTGCATATTCACCAAAAATATAATATGGAAATGTGTATAGCCCTGTTATATAGTACGGTTTGCCGTAGTTACTCTGTATGTACAATTTGTTATCTGTCTCTTTTGTTGTAGTGCTTGGCTTAATCTTCTCCCAGTAAGACTCTGTCACCGGTCGCCAATTGTACTCCTTGCTAGTCTGAACCTCTTTGGAATAATAATCTTCACCACAATAACAAAATGAAAATAAAATAAAAAATACGAATAAAGAACACATTTTGTTATCTGTGCTAACTTAAGTTTCAGTTATAAGTAGACGTAAACGATGTACTGAGGGCTATTTAAAGTCTCTTAGGAAAACTTCAATTAAAGTTATCAGTGCTGGAAAATACGAGCTGAAATGCATTTGGGATTCTGCTTAAACTTTTCTATAACAAAATATATTATTTAGAAAATATTTGTAAATGATTAGTTCATCCATTCATTCATTAGTATTACAACCAGATACTTCACTTTTAGTTATATCTCGTAATAGATTAGTATAGACATAATTTGTGCCTCTAATTCTGATTTCAGAGTCCATCTAATAATATTCCGTACATAAACAACTTATATTATATTTTATGTGCTTAAATTTTAACTATTTATGTTCTTAACTACGCAATTATAGACGGAACCCAAAACGCTATTATCCTAGCCTGCTTGGCCACATTTGTATTATCTTCGTCCTTGCCTTTCATGAAAACCCATAATTGTTTTGTACAAACCACTTTTATTTTTCTTGGATTTTCCGAATTCTTAAAAGTTTACTATTTTCATAATAGCCTGTTTAAATTATTTTGTATTGCTTATGCCCTTAAGTTAAAGGCACAGAAGAAATATTTTTTTAATTATATTGCTTGTGTATATGTATTCGTTTTTATCTGGTTAATTTCATTTGTTGATTATTTTTACAATTAACTTATATATCCAGTCTCTATGTAGGGCATATATCGATAAAACGATACATAATATTAGTTACACTGCCGTATATAAGACAATTTTTTCTTACTCTTAATAAAATTTATTAAGTAACCACTAAGTGATTAATTTCAAAATGAATACTAAAGTAAGTACCTAATTTAGACAATATTATTATTTTATTACAAATTATAATATATTTGATAAGTACTGCCATTGGAACTTTTACGATAGAGGAAACTTGGAATAAAATATTACATTTATTTTTATACATGTTTCTATTAATTAGATACTAAATGAACTTGAGCGATGCTATTTTAAATATTACTATAAATTTTATCATATTTGTTAACGAATAACTAAGTTTTGTTTCACTATCCAATTCGGTAAGAGTTCGTAATTATCCAATTCATTATATTAACAATTCTTTTACCTTAAACATAATTTAGACTCTCTTGGCAAGGTACACAAAATTTTAAACTAGATACATACAATTAACTTACTACTAAATTAATTTATAGGTATAAAATAATCTATATATATGTACCTAACCATTTAAAACCAAGCTACCATCAACTTTTACAACGTTGTTGTATAGTTGCAAGATGAACTCTTATGTGTTATTCTAAACAGATTTTTAAGTATTTCTGACACGATATACTCGTATTAGTATAAAAATAATTTTGTTGATTTTCCTAATTTACCCCTTCTAAATATTTAAGTCAATCTATTAACTTAAACGAAGTCGTTCATAACTTAA
>JAOSYY010000015.1:6585568-6660187 GCA_025727935.1 Hebomoia glaucippe
GGGTCAGAAGTAAATAATGTTGGACAAATTGTACAAGAAATACACATACCGATTCAGAATGGTGAAGAAGACCAAGCCTAAAACATCAATGATAAAAGCTAGACTTAATTATTTAAAGTTTTATAGGAACTGCCACATAGCCAAGCTTTTCATATTGGTTAATATCTTAATGCACTTAGGTTCCTGATTCCACATGAGATCGGATCCAAAATATTATATTGCCACATTGTATAAATTATAAGACAAAACATAATTGTATCCATGTTTTAATAGCACTATCCTATTTAATATTAGTAAATATTAGGTTTTTGTTTATATTTAAAACGAATAAAGCGTAACAAAAATCCAAATTTTCATTATTTTTTCCGCCAAACGGATTTACACCAGATAATATCATAAATTACACAATATCGATATATGTTTGATTTTACATATAACAGACCTAATATAATATGGTATGAAGTTAAACAAAAGATGCATTTTTTTTATATATATAAAGATTAAGATTTGGAATTGAACACTGTTCCCATTTTTCATTACTCCTTTAAGTTGTTTCTATATAAACATAGTGGCTTTTCGGCTTTGCACAATATTTCTTATAGGTGCAAAAAAATCGATTTAATACTTTTCAACTAATCTAAGCTGTCTGTCGAGTAAAATAGTTATAATGATGATACCTTATTGTAAGCAACTAAATATACACTTTAATAGATACAGTTCAAGACAATTCTATTGTGTCTATTATAATTTAGAGTAAACGGATTGTGTTTTTATAATTCAATTTAAACTGAACAAGAAGCAAATACCTATTTAGAATCCCATCCTGAAATGTGAGATATCTATAAGGAAATTATAAAATAAAAGTAACTTAAGTTACTGCCTATTACATCACCTATCTCGCAGTGAAAGCTCCATTAAAATCGGTATAGCCGTTTCAGAAATTAGCCGAAAGAGAAAGACAGACAAAAATGGGAAAAATGTTATTTTGGTATATGCACCGTGTATACCTGTATATACAATTATACATTTAGTAAAAAGCGGTTATGTTACTATTACAAACAAACACTCTGTAGTGTCTTACTTGTCTAAATATATATATTTATATATATGAAATATTTGAAATGTAATTATTAGTCCTTAGAGCATTTTAATGCTAATACTAATTTTTATTTTTTATATGGAAACCTTTTCACATAATAATCTTTTTACTTATAGATACTTAAGATATGAAGTCACAACATTAATTTAAAACCATGTACAATACTTAGAAGTACTAATTTAATTAAAATGATGTAACACCTGTCCTATAAATATAGTTAGTTCTCAATGATGAAGGATTTTTCCTTCAATATAAATACCAATTAATGTGAATTAACCGTAAAATAGACATAAATAAACATAGCTTATGTTTTACTCAGAATTAACTTAGAACTTCCGATCAGCGTCACAAATATTACTTATGTTGTGTTTTCGTAATTAATAGGTGTTGCCTTGATTTTATATTATTGTAATACGAATAAAGATCATAAAAAATGAATGAACACTTAACCGTTTATTTTTCTTAGATTTTGCGAATTTTCAAACGTTCAATATTTTGATAATAGCAGTTCAAATAACTTTGTATTATTTATGTCCTCAAGTTAAAGACATAAGCTTTGTTCTGATCAAAAAGAATAAATATATCCTAAAAATGCTAAAAAGCAACACGGTGTAAATTTTGAGCCAAAAAATAAATGTATTATGATACCATCATCATACATTCCTTAGCGTTTAAGTTAGGAAACTATGACTTGAATTTTGGTATCAGAGAAAGTGCTTAATAGGATACATACGTATTTTTTTTAAATGCATATCGTTTAATTTTTAATTAATCATGTGGACATAATGTTATTCTAAATAAAAAATTGGAAGTAGTCTATAATCTATATAAAAGTTCATAAGTATTCAAATTTTAAAAAATAACAAACATTCAGACTAACCGACTTTTAGATTAATAGTTGAACAGTATTGGAAGGATATTATTAGGATATAAACGATAATTAAAAATAATTATCTCTACAAAGAACTGGAGCATATACATGGAAACTAATAATAGACATTCATGGAATTTTTGCAAAAATATTATTAAATTCCGATCTACATCACAGCATACATTATAATTTTTATAAATCGTATAAAAGAGCATGAAGTCTAACCAGGGTTCGTATTACGATACAAACAATCCTCTATCACAATGGGAAAGGTAAATAGCTATTTATAATATATAGATATTAAATTATTTGTGTAGGTATAATACAATCGGTTAACTAATGCAATGTAAAAAGAACTTTCTTATGGAAATTTTCAAAAACGTTTTACCAAACTGTTAGTTCTACAGTCGTTGGTTTTAAAATCCAAAAAATTCGGGAGTCAGTTACAAAAATTGAACATATCAATTTACTTTCCAAGAATTAGATGAAAAAGAGAGTCCGCAACACAACTCTACTCTCATCTCTATTATTGAATACTTTAAAAATATAAGCCATATACTTTATGTTACAAAAGTACTATAATGTAAATATTTATTTGGATCATATTTTCAGGTAACCCTCGTAATAGGCATAGCATTGTGCTCTATAATAGCTACAAGTTTCGTTCATGGCTTTAACGATGGGTTCGGTGGGACTAGCAGCAGCTCCAGTGCTTTTGGCAAAGCCAAGTCAGGTCTATTTGGAAGCAAAAGTGATTCTGGAGCTACTGGAAACAGTCGCGGTTCTGGTAGTGGTCTAAGACTGTTAGGGAGTTCCGGTAAATTTGGGGGTCTTGGTGGGTCAGGATCTTCAGGTTCAGGAGATTCGGGTGGAGGCAGCAGCGGTGGTGGCCAGGGATCTGGTGGCAGTTCAGGAGGATCTAGCGGTGGCCAGGGATCTGATGGCAATTCTGGAGGATCTACTGGTGGCCAAGGATCTAGTGGTGGCCAAGGGTCTAGTGGTGGCCAAGGATCTAGTGGTGGCCAAGGATCTAGTGGTGGTCAAGGATCTAGTGGTAGTGGGGGGAGTTCAGGAGGCTATGAGGGTAGCATGGGTGGATCAGGTGGCAGCCAAGGATCTAGCGGCAATTCTGGAGGATCCAGTGGTAATCAAGGATCTAGTGGCAGCTCGGGAGGATCAGGAGGTAGATCTGGAGGATCAAGTCGTGGACAGGGATCAGGTGGTAGTGGAGGTAGTTCAGGAGGATATGGTGGTAACCAAGGATCAGGTGGAAGCGGAGGCAGCTCAGGACAATCTGGCGGTAGCCAAGGATCTGGTAACAGTGGTGGAAGTTCAGGGGGATATGGTGGGAGTTCAGGGGGATATGGTGGGAGTTCAGGCGGCTCAGGAAATTCAGATAACAGCGGAAGTCAAGGATCGGGTGGAAGTGGAGATAGTTCAGGAGGATCCGATGGCAGCCAAGGATCAGGTAGAAGTGGAGGTAGCTCAGCAGGATACGGGGGCAGTCAGGGGTCGGGTGGAAGTGGAGGTAGCTCGGGAGGATATGGGAGTATTCAGGGGTCGGGTGGAAGTGGAGGTAGCTCAGGAGGATACGGAGGTAGCAATGGGGGTAGTTCAAGGGGATCCGGAGGTTCCAACGGTGGAAGTTATGGAGGATCAGGTAATCAAGGAGGATTTGGTGGAAATCAGAGAGAATCCAGTGGAAGTCAGGGAGGACTAGATGGAGGATTTGTCCATCATAATGGACATAAATCTGGTGGACATTATTAACCACATCCAATATGACTAAGCTTTTATCTTAAACATCTTAAACTATATGTACGTTGATAAATATTTTTTCAATTTTATAAATGATTACTTTGCAAACAGTATTAGAAAATAATTGAGTTTTATTTCTTATATATATATATATATATAGTTTTCAACTTTGAAGTTTTTGCCAAACTTGGTTAAAATTTTTGGGAAGAACAGAAGTTTTGTTTCTCTCCAACAGTTTCATTGATCAAAAAATAATAATTATTAATTATTATTATATAAAAACATAGGTATATATAAAATAAATATATATAAATATTTTTTGTCCTTGTTAACAATAAACTGGAATAAAAATTAATATGCACATTTATTTAAAAAACTAACTAACAATAAGTTAAAAAAGAGTATCTGTCTATAGATAGAAATTTGTGAATTTAAAATAAGAGGTACATTAAAACTAAATACTTTATGCTATATTTAACAATCAAATTCTATTATTATAAATGAAAATAAACTGTAGATATTTTCAAGAGGTTCAACTGTTTTCAGTAAATATCATCACAGACGGTGAAGTTTTTTCATCAATTTAGTAATTTTTCATCCAAATAATCCTATTCCATTCGGAAAAGCTTAAAATTATCACGTTATTAAATGTAAGAAACGTAAAAACAACGTCGATTCAATAAATATAAAGTACAACCAGTACATATTTACAAACATGAGTTTTTGTGTATAATATAATATTTTCATACTTCAAACCCTAATAAAACAATTAGAAATTAAAAGATCTAAGCTTCAGCTACTGGTGCCGCTGAAATCCGTGATTGGACACGCGATACAAGACGTAACAGCTTTTTAAGAATACGAGAACCAACGTTCAACATAAATCGAGATCCCCTTGTAAATAAACCGGGAGATTGTTCGGTTTCAATGACCGTGGTTTCAGTTTGCACTGGTGGTGGTGGTGGTGGTACAACTACGACTTCTTTCTCAGTCACTACGATCACTGGAGGTGCTGGATTAACTACATTAGATACCACCGTAGATTCAACTGGAATAGGCACTGGCGTTTTTATATCTGTATATAAAGGAATATATACTATTTCTGGAACAGGACTCACTGGAACTGCTGGACTTTCTATAGGAAGCGCTGATTCAATAATTGATTTTTGAGTAATTTCTTCAATTATACTGGGGGAAATAATTTCGACGTTTTCATTAATATCATGTGACTCTACGCCTTTTGCTTCCGTTTCTCTACTTTCTATAACACCTGCATCTAAAGTTTCTAAAGGAGGCAGCGAACCCTCAGTAGATTTCTTTTCATTTATGTTATCTGACAGCTCTATATCTTCCTTTTTTTTCACCTCTGCCTCTTTAACTTCTTCGCTCGGTTTACTAAGATCTACTGTATCTATTTGTT
The DNA here is from genome assembly GCA_025727935.1 of Hebomoia glaucippe. Taxonomy (NCBI): domain Eukaryota; kingdom Metazoa; phylum Arthropoda; class Insecta; order Lepidoptera; family Pieridae; genus Hebomoia; species Hebomoia glaucippe. Next base: position 6,590,717 of record JAOSYY010000015.1, read on the forward strand.
CTACAGGACTATTATTTTCAACTTCCGGTTTTGATTCAACAATGTTTTCACTTTTTATATCTGCAGCACTTTCAGATATATTCTCTAAACTTTTTTCTTTTTCAGGAATGTTAAGAGGTTCAGGCGTAGCTTCAATAACGCTTTCTTTTGAAGAAGTAGCTTGAGCTTCTAAATCGGAAGCTGATTCGGCCAGGGATGAACTTATAACTTCTTCGTGATTATTCTCTTCTATTTCAGGAAATAAAATAGAATGTAATTTTATGGCATCAACCGGTTGACCATTATGAAATTCAACACGTGTCAGTATAATATCAGTTAATAGATTATTGTGAGTTGCGAGTTTTTTCTGTGTTTCAATTACTGCCTCGGTTTCATGTTCATTGTTTACATCTGGTAATACAATAATGTCGTCACTTCCTCTTGCTCTACGCGAGTGTACATGTCTTTCATGTAAATCTCGTTTTTCTATTTTATGTTCGATACTGACTTCTCCAAACGGTGTTATTGTCTTCTTAAATAAAAACATTGGTTCCAAGTGCAAAGCTTCATGTCCAAATTGCTTGTGAATCCATATTTTTTTTATAATTTTCTTACTAACTATGACGTCAAACTGCTGGAGAGTAAATAGTATAACTAATACCTGAAACAACATATACCTTATAAATAATTGACTGAAATAAAAAATTATACGAAGTATAAAATAGTATAAGATGATAAATAATATTTACTTTAAACAAAATATGCATTGCAAACGGACTACTTTCTGTGTCACTCGATGAATTGTGTGAGATTAAATTTAAAATCCTCTCGTTTAAATAATCAGAGTCTAGATCAATTATTTAGCTATCAATGTTTCTCCAAGAATGATATTTAAACCTTGACAACACGCAAGTAAATTCGTTCGTTTGTGACTTTGGAGACAACAACAATAATAGATTCAATATCCTTCCAAAGTCTTAATTACTAGTACTAGAAATTCAAGGAAAATACTACTTATATTTTCTAGTAAACTATTAAAGCTGTTCACAATTTCTATAATTAAAAAATATTTTGAATTAAGAAAGTAACCATGATTATGGATTTATTTCTTAAAAACATCATTGGTTCATCTTTAAAGATATAGGGATTTATCTTTAAAAAGGAATTTATTCTGTTAACACTACTTTTTATTTGTTATTCTAAATGAACATATATTACGTAACAAGGTACAAGTTCGAAAGTTAAAAGACTGGCTGTACCACGGCTTTGCCGTTTGGAATACTAAACCGTTGTGCATACGTAATGAAATTAGATAAACTTTTAAAGAACAAATATTTTTTATGTAAAAAGAAAGTTACCAGTAGGTACCAAATTTCCCTAAAGGCAATTTCCATTTAAATTTAGTACATTAAACGCAAGAATTACGTAAACTGAAATCGCGAAAATCTTTTTTGTTACAATTACGCACCGCGTACTGCATAATAGAAAGTCTATGTATAACTATATTACTACTGACATATAATATGTACGATGTACATTATAAACCAAACTTCTGGCGTCACAACACCAACGACATAATAAAATTTAGAAATACACAATGTTATGACAGTGCTTAAGTCTACATAAATGAATATTTATTATACTTTTAGTAATTACAATAACTATAAATAATTCAAACCGTAGATAGTTTGAAATTAAAAATTACACCTTATTTTGTTTGAAATCAATTGTTATTTATAACGTGGGATTTTAATAATTCATAGAGCGTTTTTATGCATCAAATGTTAGAAAATTACCATTTAGAACAATATTTTTTATATCTGCTATTCAATTAAGTATCACTGATTATCTGTATTAAAACAATGTATTTATTTGTAAACGTTAAAAATTGTAATATATATCGGGCATATATAAATGACACCAGGAACAAACATATTTCGAAAGTTGGTGCAATTTAGGCTACTAAAGCATTTGTGAAGTTTAATTCGACTTTTATTTACTAATTTAAAGGAAGGTAACTTTAATGCTAATGTCAATTTTTATCATAAATATTCATACGGATACGAAGTAAGCATGCTTTGATTACATAATTCACTCTCGGACTACACGATACAAAAAAGTGGGGTGGACTGTGGACGTTGGTGACTATCGCATGTCACTACAGTTAAGAACAATGGATTATACACTGCTTTTATAATTACTTTTTAATAGACCGGAAAATGTGAATACAGATTTTAGTGAAAAGTGAATGTATGTGCTATTTGGATGACATTGCATTTGTTACTCGAGGTAAAATTGAAGGTAAAGAAATGTTTTTAAGGAAATCAATTGAATTTTTGCCCAATTTTATTTGTCTGGATTTTTGGATAAATTCTGGTGACACTGATAACAATTAAACATTTCAATTAATATTTCCTATAGATTCAATAATTAATAACCTTAACCTTTTATTTTGAATTGCATTCTCCACTAATTCAAATCATGTAGTTGGTCAATAAAATAACTTCATAGACATAATTGTAATAAACTAGAAAATAAACATCTTCTAATTGTTCTAGCAAAATGGGACCTAGAGAAACGATTGTTATGGCCCTGTTAGCTATCTTGTTTATATCAAAGTGTTATGGACACATTTTTGATAATCTTCAAGATTTATTCGTGGGTGAAGTATCTGAAAAAAGAGGATTTTCCGACACAGTCACACGAATTTTGGACTTTTTATATCCAAAGGATGATGCAGATACCAAAATAATGAAGGACATTTTTAGTCTACTAGTTGACGATGGTCCACCAAGTTTGGAAGGAGGGATTGATGCGTTAGACTATCTACTGACGTAAATCATTAAGCAATTACAAGATGAGTGAAAAAGTAATTATTTATTAAGAAATACTGGTATATATACATACTTTTACAAGCAAAATATATATTTTCTTTTCAATAATCATCGATATTTATTTTTAAATTAATATAAATAGAATCTAAAATACATAATAGGTATTAAACAAAATTATTTTGTGTACAAAACTAAAAACCAACAACCGTTAACCCGTTTTTTCAGAATTTTTCATTGTTTTTAAATTTACTAGTGTAATAATGTAATTCAAGTGCCTATTGGTTTCTAATGGAAAATTGCTTCTAGAATGTCATATCTACTGACATCCATACTCTCATAGCAAATTACAAATGAAAGTGCTTATACGATCAAGTATCGATGTTTTTAACCGGCAATATATATGCACGAAGAACAACTTTTAGTCTTCTTAAATATTTGACAAATAAGATTTAGGTCAGATTAGTATCTTAAATAAATTAAAGCTTTATAATATTTATGTAGATAGTTAGGATAATGTTATTATTGTATTAAAATAAGAATAGTGCCAAAATATAAAAATTAACAATAAAGAATTTATATTAAATTGTTGTTATGTTGTTTTTATTAAGTTGTTTAGCGCGTTCCTCGAGGCATGTAACATATACGTTATGTAAGCGATAATAACCAAAACTCCTTTCACATTTATGATGTTAAATTGGCGTAACCTAAAGAAGGTAATTTATAACCGTGGTGATGTGATCAAAACTCGCTCTCAACAAAAATAGTTGAGGCCTATAAAATATATTTTAATATTTCGCTACTTCTTTATAGTACATATGATAAAGAGTTATAAATTGTATTGTGTATGATAATCATTTTTACTGACATCTTTAAATTATTCCAAATTTGGTGTCACGTGTATTTACTTTTTGCATAATACAATTAATTAATGCATAATACGTGTATTTATTTTTTTCATAATAGTTCATATCTTTTCAAATTAATTAGCACCTGTAAAAATAATGTTAGCAATAATATTTATTAATACAATTACTAAGTTATTTTCAAAAGGTAGATGAAGTTTTAAAAACTACTTAAATAACCTTTGTTGTGTAAAATAAATATAATACATTGTTTTAAACTTTCCGACAAACGATTCTATCGCGTATTTCAAGACAACGAGTTGACCCACGAACATTGTTTGTAACTTTCTTTAGAGACAATTTATTTTGTACGTTTGTTGATGGTTTAGCTTCATGTTTATCAACTTCATTATCAGTTTCGTGCTTATTATCGTTATTGTCGTCACCATCAGCTGGTATTTGATAATCCCAACTTGGTGGCCTCCTTGAATTCATATAAGGTTGCTCGTGATATCCACATTCAAGTCGCCCACCACGAATTATACACCCATTTTGCAAATTTACTTTATCAGTACCCCGTGGATTTCCAATATTTCTGTTATATCCACAAAGTAATCTATCACCAATTGTTCTACAAAATGTACTATCAAAATTGTATGGACAACACCGTTTACGATTTTTTTGTGAAACGGCTTCTGTAACGTCTTCATGTTTTTTATGTAAAAGTCGGTCGGGTTTCGTGACTTCTTCGACTCTATCATTACAAGTACAACTCATGACTTCAACTACGACTTTTACAAAGACCTGAAATTTTTTTTTCATCACATAAGGCAATAAATATTACTCAAATATTTGGATACATTGGTATTGTAATACTTTACCTCGATAAATATTAGCACACAATACCGTATATACATTGCTTTTATGATTATTTTCGAATCAAATAATGCAAGCGGTTTTAATTAGATTTTTTCCATCGTATCGTTGGCAAAACAAGGATAAGCAAAGGAAATAAGAAAGATCAAAACATTTTGATTTTATTTTATTTATTTGGTTGATGCATTTTTTCATCGGTGAAAGACGAAGTATTTACATATATTATAAACTAGTTATTTATTTTTACATCTTCGCTAATCTAGCCCTTAGATCAGATTTAAATTGTTTAATTTTTGATTGTTTTACAAAAGTATAACTCTTTTTTTTATTTTCTTTCTCTTTATAGACTTGCAATATTTTTTGTAAGTCTTTTTTGTCAAATTTATCTATATCTATCTTAGATTTACTCAATAGGCCAGTTAAAGACAGTTTATTTTTTTTATAATCACTAAATATTGTTTTTAAGACGCCATGCTCAGAAGATGTAATAGAAAACTTTTTTTTTAAATCATTTTTATCCATGTATCCTAAGAGTTTTAAATCCAATAATGAATCTTTATTATATTTATTTTCAAATTTTTTTAAGTAGGAATCCCGTTTATATTTTTTTTCATATTCATTTGCCTTTTTTCTAAATTCTTCTTTTTTACTTGAAGTTAATTTAAGTTTCGAGTCTTTTGATAAACCAACGTATAAATTTCTTTCTTTCAAATCATTCATTAAGGATTTTATTTTACTGTATTTAGGTTTTATTAACGAAATATCTTCATATTCCTTTAACAGCGCATCCTTAAATGGAACGCTAACAGTTGATTTCTTTTTACTTTTGTATAATGTGACTATAGATGACTTCTTGTTTGTAGGAGTGTCTTTCATTGATTTACTTGTCTTTCTAGCCAATTTATCTTTAGCGTCAGCTAAATTTATACCACCGATTTCATAGTCTGATAATTTAGGATCTGGAACACCAAAAATAGTTTTTTTACAACACCTCTTAATTCTTCTTAAAATCCATTTGCGAATTCTACGTCTACATCTTTGACAACAAGTCAATTTTTTGCGCCTTTTTTTCTTCTTACCTTTTTCATTTTTTTTATTCAAACTCATGAACTATATACACATTGTTGAGATAATTTAAATGTTTTGTTCACTTACTGTTGTTTTGTTTGCGCTTGCACGTATTGTTTCTATTGTAAACATTCTAATATAAAAATATTTACAAAAATCTGAATATTTTATTTTATTTTTAGTATATCAAATTGTTCTCCTGACTAATAAAAGGTTTAAAGACGAAGTAAAATGTAATTCTTAATTTACAAGATATAAATAAATAAAAGTCACAAAAATATCAAGACATTTGTAAATTTTGACGCTCCATGTAAACAGAGTATATAAATATCGCATAATGACAAAATTGACTGGTGCATGTAATTTTTTAATTGTGTATCATTGTTATTTATATACTTCGAAATATATCCAAAGTTATTATCTATTTCCAGTCCAAATATTCATGGAAAGCATTTGGTTTCAAATAAAATATACTCATAATGTATGTAGGTAATTGGTAGAATAAAAAACCTTTTGTAAGATGTAAAAAAACTTTTGTAAGATGACTTTTAAGAACTATACATTTTTAAGTTACTTACAGACAAAAATCTATGGGCCACAATCTTTTATTTATTATAAACACCAGTAATTGCCCAATAATCGAAATTCAGCCGAAATTTCCTTTATACTCAGGTACTTATCGCTGTATATATCATTGGAAACAATACTAGCTTTTTACATTTTACTAATAATTAAAAATACAACTAAACTTCTCTACACTACTGTACTTGCTATATGTAACTATACACTATATGGTGATTTATTAATCAATGCAAGTTCAAGTACTTGGTTAGGTAGAGAATGTCAATAATAAAATCGGTAAGGACGAGTGTTCAAGTATGATTGATTATTGTATGTAAATTAAGTATAATATAAATCTTAATTACATCTTAGTGTTATCACTTTTCAGGGATTTGTTATTGTTTTAAAATCTCTACTTTATGTAAGTTGTGCTCCAAAAATTGGCCCTGCTCTATTTGATCCGTTGATATACGAAAGTCAAAACCCTATAAAAATTGATACTTCTGAAGATACTTCCGAGGATTGGTTAATTCCAGTTTTACGTAACAGGAAGACATCTGTGGAAATAAAAAAGCCGTGTCAAGGCTATGATTTTGATATAACGCAATGTAAAATCGTAAATGACAGAAAAATCTGTGGATACAATAAAAATAAAGGAAATGTAAAAACTGAAGAAATTACTGAGGTCGGTAATGGTTGTCGAATACGTAATGACAGATTAGAATGTGGATACTTAACTGGACCATTTAATCTTCCTCGACGTCCACTGGCTAATGATGTCATGGATAAAACTCCCGTAGAACAAGTTAAATCGTTTGCTAAAATGCCACAAGAAATCTCAAGAGTTGAAAAGACAATTGAAAGACAAGCTGCTGAGAACTCTAAAGCACAAAATAATGAAGATGACATCGAATTTAATATTTTGAAAAATACTGTTGTTATAACTAATTCAACTTCGACTAAAAACACTCGAATAGTAAAATTTACAACATTAAACGACCCTACACAATCGACGAAAACTATTAGTAAAGTTAAAAAATACTGCATTGAAAGAAATGATAGCGTTTTTTGCTACACCATATCAAAAAACTAACTTACAAACAACTAGAGGTTAATGACACGAGTTCATTTATTTCAAAATGTATTTGTATAAATTTGGTAAGGTTTTTGTTACTTCAAGCTTTGGTTGATAAACAAAAAATGTAACATTTGTACACACATCTGATATAGTAATAGTTATACGTCAAATCTAATACATTATATCTTTCCTTTAGTATATAATATTTAACTTTTTATATAAAAACTCCAGGAAGATGGGTCATGAATAATATTGCCCCCGATTACCTTGAAGATTAAGAGATATACTTTTTGCGTTCTCTCACACTTCAGTTGTTTTATATCTATGTGAACACTTATTCGTAATAATTAATAATACATTCTTGGTATATTTTAAAGTATATGTGAAAATTAAATGCCTAAGTGTATTTTGAACTTGTTTCCCAGAGATTTCATATCATAAAATATTGATTCGATATCTTTAGTAAAAAACATCTAAACTGTTTTATTAACACAGCTACTATTTATATTAATACTATACTTTTTATATAAATGATATATAATCTACTGCTGTCATTCATTAATTGAAAGTTAAATTGTTTACTGAAATATATATCCTAAAAACAAAGACACTCGGCTATAAGTATACGATCGGTCGAGTCGACGGCCATTCTGCATCTTAAGTTAAGAAAAAATGAAAATATATACTAATATGGTCTTTTAAAAGTCATGCATAGAGTGGTACATCTGGTTTTCGATATTTATTGTACTTTGCTTCTAAAATACTATTAAATAGAATCCCAAATTTTAGAACTATAATATTTTTCACGTGCAGAACTGTTAGACGCAATAAAACTCGTTTAAATCGTTTACTTTATTTTATTACAACACATCTTGAATATAATTTAAAGATTACAGAAAAAACATGTAGGCATTTATTAGTTTTTGACTGTAACTACAAATATATTTCATATGCTTAACTAGCTTTAAAAACAAGCAAGGCACATATAATTTATACACGTGGACGTTGACTTCCTGGATATAATTTAGTACGAACATATAATACACTTATGTGAAAAAATAAAGGGCAGGTTTTACCAACATCCGTAAATGTTGATAAGTTCGCATTTAAATCTTTAGGTCATGCGCACGCAGCAAAACAGGCACTTTTTATTCACTGATTATATATTTATCATATTCAACCATTTAACAGAATAAAATTAACAAACGTTTGCTTCTTAACATTTTACGGGCATACATTTAACTATAATCTTAAAATAATTAAACATTTTTTTAAGAATCATAATATAACCAGCACTTAAATTTTCCACGTAATAAAAAATCTGAGTAACAACACAGATTATATTATACATAAATATGCGTATGTTATATAAGATATATATCTACTACATATCTTCCTTTTTCCTAGCCAGTCTCTCTTCTTAACCCTGATTCGTATATTACTGGCATCCAGTGATGGATAAACGTACAGGATACATTATACAATTTTATTTTATGCTTGATAAATGTTATTTTGATATTATCTAAACCCGGGAATTACAAAGTGCGTGCGTGTCCGAAGTATGTCTTTTAATGGCATACTTTTTACTAACACATACAACATACACTATTTTTTATTAAAGTCAAAATGGAAAAAAAAACTAGAAGCGATTAGAGCGGTGGACCGCTCAATTTACTCGTAGTAAAGCGTAGTACGTAGATATTTTATGGAGGACATCTATTATTTTGAACAACGTTATGAACCTTAAATCGTTAATATTTCTAAATTTAAAAACAATAGTTGTTGTTAATTTTACTTAAAAAAACAAAACATTTATACGGTATGTAAGTATTATTAGGCGCTGACATGCGAAAATATACCATGTCATTATTGCACGCTAACGTTAATTTACAAAAAAATAATATATCTAAATTTAACACTTAAACGGCCAGTGTATACGTAATTATCATCATTCACCAAGGCAGATCGAAAAACTTGCTCTTTTGAAAAATTATTACTTCTCAATAAACCATTCAAAAAATTTAATCTGAAGCGTTCCGTAGCACATTTGGCAAAAATAATAATGCATTAACGTTTTTTTAACCTAGAAAAAATTACAACCATTTTCTATAATTCGATTGTATCAGAAGTAGAATATTCTATTTTTTTCAACATTTATGTTCTATTTTAGGCTATACTTAATTCGTATACTAGAATTTCATACTTTTAGGCTGACTGTATGATAAAGCTGAGTGTTAAAGCGTTTTTGTAAATCAACAAATTCGCAACGAATGACTCCAATTATAATAACGAAGTTTGATTTTGTACATAGGCTTTGCTAAAATCATTAGTTTCGTCTTTTTCCCGGAGTCAATAACTTTATTATCAGTTATTATTTAAGTTCATTTATTTTGTATTAATAAAATTCAAATTATTGTAATAGTATAACCTCGATATAAAAAGAGAAGTGTCACAATTTTCACAATATGTCGGTCTGTGACGACGTAGCTCCTTAAAAAAATGGGCCGTATTTGATGAAGTTTATTTTGGAAACCGCTGTGATCGAGATGGTTATTAGCTACAATTTATAAAGGTCTGTCCTGGTACTTAATGAATTGCCATCAAGTGTTCCTTTCATTATTTAATATTTTTAAGAAAATCTATAGACGTCTGGAACCTGTTCATGTTCAGACTATTTTTTAAGTTTTTTTGTTTATTTTCACCTTTCTTAAAAAGACAAAATAAATCATTTTTACTTTTCCCATCAAAACGTAAATTATTAAATATAACAATCAACATATGCCCATATATTAACTTCGTTCATGTGATAAATATTGACGCAATCTGATAGACCAAATTCAATAAGAACACTAGACAAAAAGTAGCCTAATTATAAAAAAAAATAAATTCATGATTACATAGCGTTTTATTTTAAATCATAAACGTTTACAATATGACTTTACAATTTATCTTTACAAGTCACATTACCAGCTAAAATGACTGATGTTAGAAATAATAAATATGTGATTAATGAACATCAATTTAACAGCCTGAGATGAGTTTTACATACTTATGCTTTGCCATCTTGTAGGTTATTTACCTGGTCAAGTCACAACTCGCAGATCTACAAGGAGGTGTGTTCACACTCTTGTATAAATAGGTCGGCAGATCGGACCTCACAGGACAGTCTCGGATACTCGTCACAATGAACGCAGTAAGTAACCAAAAACAAAATATCTCTATTAATTTTTTAATTCAACAATTATTTATATTATATACATGTTGAGAGCTTCCATTAATTTTGTTTTTTTTAAATGTTTCTCTGACAATTTTATCAGTCATAATAAATCAGTTCAAGTAAATGATTTAAAAAAAAATATACGTAATTAAAAGTAACCCAAGACAAAACTTAATCAGTGTAAATATTACTTTCATAATATTTAAAATATAAAAAACAGTGTGTAGAAATTATACATGCGAGAAGAGTTATTACATAGCGAAGATTCGACATCCGATCAATATCAAATGAAAACCATTCCCTTATATATTTATATACGATGTTTTGTAAATAATTGTATTTTTTTTTAGTTATTATCCTTCGGATTACTATTGTGTGCCTGCTTGGCATATGCGTCAGCGCTGCCGACGGAAGGCCTTCCTGCACGCGCTTCTGAAATCGACGAAAAACCATTGGAAACGCTACAGCCTGATGAAAGTCGTTGGGGCGGCGGATGGGGACATGGTGGAGGACGCGGTTGGGGACACGGTGGTGGATGGGGACATGGTGGAGGATGGGGTCACGGAGGCGGATGGGGTCATGGGGGAGGCTGGGGTGGCGGCTACGGACGCGGCTGGGGTCACCACGGATAAGGATGCTAACACGAAATGCACTACATTGTCAAGTAACTTATGTATAACTTACCAAATCTGTGATGTGAATCTGTACAATAAATAACGTTTACACTATACTTTTTTTTATTTAACATTTTATCTTTCAAAACCATTTTATTTGAATATTATATGCAAAAATACAAATTTCAAGTATATTATATTTTCAACAAATCCCAATGAAACATATAAAAGATTAATTATTTAATAGTAAAACCGGAAATAATGGTTGTAAAAATAAAAATGTTTATTTGACTCCTAAGTGCACATACATGTAATATATCGAGGACGTCTTAAGGAAGCGTCAGGTCAAAAGCATCACAAACCGACAACTATGCATGAGATCACTATTAAAAGGAGACAACACGAACAGTAAATTGTAGCTTGTGGAAAGCTGTAGTTTCTGCCAACAGCGCTTAGTAAAGAAGCGTGATATTTGTCTGCTCCCGAAAATTACACTGGAAACATAGACCAGATTTATTAAGTTCATAGAACAATATTTAAATGTAGTCCTGTCTAACAACTACTCGTGATCATTAAAAAATAACTTACACTACAATAAAATACGAGAATTACGTAAAGATAATAATCAAGTACTAAAACAAAACAGCTTAAGACATTTATAAAGCTTTATTAGAAACATCTAAATTATAATATTATAGATATAATATAATATTATAGAACCTATATACAATTTAAAGTGTTTAGTTTAAGCTATAATAAATCAGAAGAGTTCGATGTAAATTCAATTGTGCGTTCAACCTACGCATCAAGGCATCTTTATTATATTGTGTTTAAATAACGTTTTACGATAGCGTTAGATTTCCACGATAGTGATGACACTTCACTAGATATAATTAATAATTCAATGATGTATTCTTGACCTTTTTTATATTGTACGTTTTGAAGTTTACAGACAAAATAATAGTGCGTATTTCTTAGTTCACAGCTGTATCAGCATATACCTAATGAATCAATAGAAACCGCTTGTCACATTCAATGAACTTATGCAAAAACAATTGTGTACAAAGCGATAGTATATAAAAAGTGTTTTTACCTTTTTTGTCTGTCCGTCTATATATACAGTCTAGTCGCCAAAAATAGTCAATAAATTTAATCGCGGTTTTCACTAGTAGATTAAGGGCATATCGGACATACGATATCTTGACTTTGATACGTTCAAAAAGTTATCCGCATTCAAAGATATTTTCTGTTAGTCTTCTATATATTTAATAAATCAGGAGTGACCCCGTACATCCAATCAGTTTATAAAAAAAATATTGGATAGACAACCAGAAGCGATTGACAAATCGACATTAATGCGAGATAAACAATGGGCAAAAGTTAGTGTATAATATGTTTAATAGTGTAGTACTGTGTGCGCATTACTTAACCGTAAAATATATATAAATATTTTTGTACCTTAGATACATAACTTATCTATAAAGATGTAAACCTACTGATGTTACGACATCCATAAAGCTTAGGGTTTTTTAAAAGTCATGTTGTGTTCAGTGTTCGATACAGGTCACGATAAACAATTTTAAAAATAAAAGTTATGTGGATTTACTGATAATATATAGAAATAAACCATGCTTATGCTCTGAGGTTAACGCCTGCTATGCGTCAGTTTTGCCCTTGTTCTTTATTTACATTAATTGCTTAGCATAAGATGACTGTATACTAAACACATAAAAAAACTTATTCAAATAAATTTTCTAAATTCACGAAATTTATAGAACATATTAGTACAAATATTAGATGCGTCATACAGAATTCCAATTCTGTACAAACAAATCGTTAACAGCAAACTGTCAACAGAAAAGGAGTTAAAATATTCCGGTTAAACTAGTTTATACTGAAGTGGTAGACGCGAAAGACAATGACTACTTACTCATCTTACTTTAACTTGAACTATTGGTATAACAATAACACTACCACATATATTATATAGATATCTTATAACATGTATTATAAATTATGGTATGAATCCCCTTAATGGCTCAGTGGTATACATCACGTTTAAAAGCAGAGGCCCCGGGTTTGCCTGGAGAAGGAAGATAAAAAACTTGAATAGAACAAAGAAAGCTAATTTCATAAAAACCCAGCCTTTTTGCCTTTTTAGAATTATACTTTAAATTGACACAAAAGTATATCTGTAGTGTGCATGCTTTACGCCATGAGAATATAATTTCTAGAAACCTTGCTATACTAACTTACACGAACTTATTTATCACATCGGAGATATATAATAAAATGTACATCAAATGATATATCTTACCTGTCTTCATCAATCAACATACTATAAGGAAAATGAAAAATGAAAAATGAACCTTCGATGTAAAGTATATGGAAGGTTCATAGATTTAGCAACAAAAAGCTTAGAAAATAATATGCAAAGTATTTTCATAATATTGCTTTGCTGGTTCCATTTATATTAAAAGTTCTTTTACCTTACATTTCCCGGCTCCTCGGGCCTACTGATCTTGTAATAAGTATTACCAGGCAAGATTACAACATTTGCTTCCCCAGTAATTAGATAACTATGATATAAATTTGATCAATATTTTTGATCAATATGTATACGAAATTTTAAACTCCCTGTTTTGTTTTACTATGTTTTTATATATACGAGTAAATGTAAATATTTATCCTTGACACCAGTCTTGTATAAAGCTGCACCTACTAAAGACAGGTGTATTCACATTATGTGAGGATAACATGCATCTAAACTCAAATGAAGATTAAAAGGAATTTTAAGTCGGCATGAGGAAACTGTAGTTAGCTATGAAATGTATCAATCTAATAATATAAACAAACCGCAGTGTTAAAAGGTTAACAGTTCTTATTATTTTACATAAATCCCTTAAAATGTTATTTCTGTCGAAAAATTAAAAAAATACTTTTTGGTTTATGTATAAGTAAAATTCGCATTCGGTGTCTTTGAATGCACAATTTTAGTGTCAAATTTAGATTAATTTGTATGAACTTATTATTAAATTTTCAAGAGAAATAGAAACAAAAATTAAAATATAATACATTCTCCATAATTGTGATGGTTGGTTGTCTTTATTTTATTTAATAAAAAGTTTAAAAATAGAAATTCAACAAATATTTTGTTTCTTTGATAGGTTTTTATAAAAAAATTATTATTCGATTTTAATGTTTGCAAAACACTTGTAGATAATGTGTCCTATTGTATTGACATCGATTACGAAATGTTTTGCAATATTTACCTCACACTATAGGTAACTAAAACACTGCCATTATTCAAACCGACCACAGAATGCTATGAAGATGGGTCACTCGAGTAATTACATTCTGCAAGCCTTTAAAACAATACCACAATTACTTCGGTGTATTTCGATATATTCTTATTTTTTTATACATATATTAAATACTTTCGTTTGATATAACGATGATTGGTTTGACATGTGAATACGGATTATTGTATACAAATAACGGATATGTTTTCAAAAACAAATTAATGTATATGGTATATTCAATAGAAACACATTTTATAAAAATTTTGTCAGTTTGCTGCAAAACGGCTGAGCGGATTTTAACAGAGTTTTCTTTAGCTTAGGTTAGAAAGACAATTAACATAGGTGACGTTTACTTAATTGTCATTATTGTTATATATACCTAACATCAATGCAGAGAAACCACGAGACACTGCTATTCTTAAGATACCATTTAGGTACATAAACAGAAACCACTTTGTATATAAAGAACATAAGAAGTTTAGTAAAAAATCGTTTTGTAGTCGATCTGCTGTAGCCATCTAAAATCAAACGAGACACGATATCTAACAGGAAAAGAAAAATATAAAAAACGTTCCCCAGTAATTCAACAGGTTCTTGTTCCTACAAGAAGCACATAAACATAGTCGTTTTTTAACAATGTCGACTGGTTCCCTTAACCTATAAGTTAGTATGCCTCGTTTCTAGCCAAGCAATGTTGCTGTGCTAAATGTTATCATAATTTTTACATTATAGCTACAGAATGGACGAATCGGTCAATACTCAAATAATATATGAACTTTAAGTGGTTCGAACGTTATCTCGCAAAAATATAATTAGATGTCTTAAGAAAAACAACAAGAAATATCAAAGAATCTGATAAGGTAAAAATACTTTTGAATTTATTTTTATAAAAGCTACGTTCCGATTATGTTGTAGCAGAAAATAGTTAGTAATATAGACTATACGCATAT
Source organism: Hebomoia glaucippe (assembly GCA_025727935.1). Lineage (NCBI taxonomy): Eukaryota > Metazoa > Arthropoda > Insecta > Lepidoptera > Pieridae > Hebomoia > Hebomoia glaucippe. The sequence continues at coordinate 6,606,038 of JAOSYY010000015.1, forward strand.
TTAAAAGAAATATAGAATTCGACGACCCTTCTTTTTCGGTTCACCGACAATTTAACAAGAAGAGCAGCTCTCTATACCATCTATACATATTTATGAGGAATATCACAATAATAAACTTTCACTGTCCTTGAACCTCATCCATAAGATTTCTAATCCCGAGAAAGGTCCCTATTCCATCTCAGTTAACTTTTTACAATCAAACAGAATAGTGCTGTATTAAAAAATAAACCAATTTTGTATTGATTCGAAGATGCTTGTAAGTACTCATTGTAATTGAAGCAATCACCTTCCATATTTTTATTACGTAGTCTCGAATGGGTCAGAATGACTGGTAATTTTTTCATTTTAAGTGCTTTATAGCAGATCTATAAAAAAGAATAAATTTTAAGGAAACTTAACATAAATATGTCTTATTATTAATGCAAGTATTACATATTTATTAAGAAGGAAGATCCTACCTTTACATTATTATATAAAGTATTTTTAATTAAAACTATGTAATGTATTCGAGAACCATAATTGTATACCGCAGAATAGAATTCATTATAAGCGCTCATTATGTTGTATGATTTTACCCATATAAACACACATATACCTATTACTCACACTTATCAAAGTAATTTATAAAAATAAGTATATATATATATATATATATATATATATATATTTATATCTCTCTCCAGAGCTGCCTACGTCCATGTGTCCCTCGTTAAGTCGCCATTTACTCTTTAATAACCTTATGGGTTTAATTGTCATAGGAATAATTTTCACATACAGCTTATTTAATACGTTATAAATCATATAACCTACAGTTAAATAATTTGAAATTGTTGATATTTCGGGCACGATTCAATTAAATTGATCTATACAAATGAATAAAATTGTAAAGTATGTACGGTCTGCTTGTTCCAGCCCATCACCGAAACGGATGGACTTTTATGTTGACTGTTCCCTTTGCGTTGATTATATGTATACATACTGATTCCCATTATCGCTACCATGTATACATAAATACTTAATACGTATCATTTTTTTAATTAGATAAGCCTTAAACAAGACTAATTTACATTTTGCTTGCTTGCGGTCATGTGAAAAGTATTGTTTTATAATATGGATATTGTTGATTGATGAGCTTTAATGAAGTTTATCGATTATCAACACTATATATTCAAATTACATACATTTATTGGGTGCATTATAATTTATGATAAAGCATAACAACTTTAATAATAGGTGAAGTGATTTCCTGGTACCGTTGAATAAAATATTTTTCTAAATATAAGTACATCCTTACTTACATATGCAATTTTCGCAGTTACTGCTATATCTAAGTAATATGTAACAAAAAGATATACTATAGCAGTATACAATTTCATCAATTACAAAAATAATATTTCATTGTTTTAAATAAATATTTTTATTACAGGTATTACATATTATATTTTTTCAATAATTCGTCTATTTATTTAATACTGAATAAAGACAAATACTACAAATAATATGTATTATTTTCAGTTTATATGGTGGTTTTTTAGCGGCATACAAACAACAGGATGTACTGTACTTGACCCAGCGCTATATCTGTCACCTAGTCCACCCTTGATACCAATTACTAATAATGATCCTAAAATATTGTGGACACAGTCAATAAAGCCAGATTCAGTTCCTGAAATGAAAATAGTTGAACCAGACAATGAAGGTAAACATATTTATGTTAAATAATAGCAAAATGCATTAAAAAACACGCATCTAAATTACGGTTGGTAAATAAAAACGTTTTTCCTCCTTGTTTACTAATTTTTTCTAAATATTATCAAATTTATTATAACTTATTTATTATATTATAAATGTTAAGTAAGTTATTATTGTTTTCTTATTTACTATTAAAATTGTAGGGAAGTATTTTAATCTCTAACATCTACAAAACCATATTATTTGTTTTTTTATCAATTGTTCAAAATTATTCCAGAATTAATAGAAAAGCAGGATTCCTTAGAAGAAGCAGACACAATTTGGCCACGAACAAGCTTCAGCTTTCCCTTTCAATTCCATTTGTCTGGTACTTATGGGGGGTACCGCGGTACTGGGGCAATTGCCAGCAGTTATGCGAGTATTTCAGACAATAGACATTTCGGAAAACCTTTTGCTGGTAGTAGCTATGGGCATTATGGAAACCGACCTAATGTAAAACTATTCGGTGGTAACGAAGGAGCGACATGGACAGGTTGGGGAAATGGAAAATGGGGCCATTATGGTAAAGGAAAATAAAGAAATATTTATTCACACTTTGATTGTGCATTATTGATTCTACTAAAAATCCATTACCTCGGAGTTCACATTGTTATCTCAATCAATCACTTAACTATTGGGTGTGAAAAACCGAAGTTATAGTGATAATAGTGGCTTAATTCCATTCTTAAGTAACTATCAGTTATGTACAAGGAAATCCCATTGTCTATGATTCATGCTTTTAACTATGTACACTAGATTTATGTAAACATGTACTATCCCATAATATGAGCAATAAGAATACGGATTTAAGTAAAACGAATATAGGTATATTTTTTTATACAGTACTTCTTATGCGCTTATTTTATACAAAAAAACATACATTAGATATGTACTTTCTTAGCAATTATAGCCGCTTGGCTATAGTTCTATAATATATTAAAAGGAAAAAATTAAATTATACTTCATCACTCATAGCTACATGAATTCTGATGCTGTTTTAAAAATATTAACCAATCTATGTATGAACCTACAAATCTTTGTCCATGACTAAATTATAGTCCTTTGTGAGTATGATACGAAAATGTAACCATCACATTCATGCCAATCAAATGTCACTCGTAATTACTGCATTTCCTTTCAATAAAGTATTAAATTCGAAAAAAATTCACAACGAGCCACTTGCTGACTATGTTCGCATTAGTAACACTGGGTTTACTGTTACAAGGGTTTGTAATATGTATAAACGATGGCAACATCCATTTATTGGAAGAAGAAATAGCGGATGCCATACGCTCGTGTTCCGTATTAGATGGATCTAAATATCATAATCGTCAACGTCGAAGCGATTACGTACAATACTCTCGGATAGATGGTAACACAAAACCGGAAACAAATGAATACTACCACAATCGTAGAAATGCTAGCCAATTACACCAGATGCATGTACTGAACGGCACGGATTACGATTACCAAGATTACGGAGCTGGGGATGCAGGTGAAAAAGTCATCAATACAATGCCTAGACCAGCGCTAAATTATTATAACTTAAGCAGCAATACGAGCAATGTAATCAGGAATAAACGAGCAGATTCTTTACTAGACAAAGGAGACACTATTGAGGTACAAGACCATTTATACGTAATATTTGAGTTGGTAGATATCATACTAATATAATAAACAGTGCTGGATCATACTGGCCGGGGCCTTTAGCAGATTTTGTTTAAAATACTATAATTTTTTTTTGTAAATCCTTTACTTTAGACTTTAGATATGGTTATCAAGTTTATAAAATCATTGGTAGAATTTACTACTCTTACTACTTGCTTGGCCTAATCCGGTACAGATTACTGAGTACTAAACCATAATATACCAATAGTAAATAAGAAGGTAGGGCTGAGAACCAGCGTTTCGATCCTGTAACAGCTGTAAGGAAAACTAGGACATAAAGTAAGGAAAGCTACTGCTTATAGTTAAATATATATTGTAATTCCAATTGCAAAAACTATACCAGGTTTCTAGAGTATCTGACAGACAGACTTTTACAATTAGGTATTTACCTATAGGTATTTAACGAGAACGGTATTACAATTATTCACACCATCGCAGAGATAAATTACAGTTACAAAAAAGGTAATACATGTAGATAACTGTGGTAATTTCTTAACCAACAATAGTCAGTAATGGGGAGAAACCACAAATTTATAAATGACTCAGGAAACCCAGTGGAATCCTCTCATTACTTTTTTTATCTAAACGAACAGGATATTTATTTATTAATATAATGATGAGATGATCCAGTAATACAATACCTACAGATCGTTAGGAAATAAGATTGACGATGTTTTTCAGCAACGTTTATACAAATAGAAAAAAATAATTATTTTATTTGTATTTTCAGTGTCTCAGTCAATGCGTTTTTGCAAATTTACAAGTGGTAAGTTAAATTGCATGTAATTTTAGAATGGATATCTTATCTCTGAACATTTTTTTAATTTTTTCAGGTTGACTCTAGGGGCATTCCTCGTGAAGTACATTTATGGAATAAAATTCAGACTGCAGTAAATTCTCAGCAAACCCGAACATTGCTTAAGGATCAACTGCATGCTTGTTTTCAGGAGTTGGAATCTGGTATGTACTAATGTTAAGGCCCTTTTATTAAGTAGTCGTTTTTATTTGTATCCTTACTTATGTTTGTTTGTTATAGAATCTGAAAACAACGGCTGTTCATACTCGAATAGATTGGAACTCTGTTTGATGCTTCATCTATCAAGGCGGAACATAAACGACAATTCAAAAAATAATTAAAATTTATTTGACTTTCTTACCCCTACTTATTTCGTATTGATACTATTTAGGTTCTATTCATAATTAACATACTTAATTGAAAGTTGTTTACTACCACATGAATTTTATTATTTATGCATCGTCTGAAATTGTTTCGTATGAATTATTTTTTGTTCAGTGTTCAGAAATGTATCTATAAATTGTAGTCAAAACCCGCAATTACAGCATTTTATCATCTTTCCATCTATGAACGGTAGTACTTGACCCGGGCAGAAGATATAATTTGTTAGACATTACCCGCACATATTTAATACTCGAAACGCCCGTGTGCTCGGTACATGCCCGGCCACAGGACGCCTAAAAAATCATCAATTGTTGTCAAATTCCTTATAGTCTTTTACAACTTACTGTTTGTAGAACTTAGAAAGTGTCATATAAAACAAGGTTACTATCTCATAGTAATATTAATACAACTTGCAAACCATACAAATAATTATTATTTAATATTAATTTATTGTTTCTAAATATAAAGTATCACAGGATAGCCTGGATATGAAAATGGCTGTGGATGATAAACTACTGGCTTGTCCAAACTCACATCTTTTAATTCATGTGGATATAATTGCTTTGGTAAAGATATTTTATGCCACGGTGCTACAGATGTTACAGGCTGTAAAAAAATTATATAGCATTAACTTTTCATACTGGAAAACTAATATATATTGATAAAGTGAATAGGGAATACTGCCTTATATATACATTGACAATAAAGTATCCATTGCTTTTAATGCTAATTACACCTTAATTGATTATTTATTCCATAGAAAGGAAATAAATCTTACAAATATAAAATCCATAATAAATTTAAACAAAATACATCCTTTTAAAACTTTATTCATTTCGAGTTACAGAATAAAATTTAATCATTGTAGCGAAGTAACATTTGAAATTACAATCAGCTATAAAATAAGATTACAATAACCAATTATTGATATTCAATGTACTGCAGGAGCAAGAATGGAGAGAGTTAATGTTTTCAAAGGTAGAGTTCCACAGCTGCTGGATACTTTTGGTTGGGCTTGTATATGTTTACACCACCTGCATAGATGTAACAATGACTCTTGTTCTGATATACTTAAATGTGCCTAAAAATTTAATAGAGTCATTAGTAATTTGTAAACATTTCAGCATACTAGCTGCTCGAATTAACAATTTATTCTTACCACAAGAGGTTGCACTACATAAAAAACAGCAACATCAGTAATTGTTAGATGATTTCCCATCAAATAAGTCTTCTTTTCTAGTGCTCTATTTATACCCTGTAATTATTTTATGTTAAGAAAAAATAATATAGCCAGTAGGATTACTTTTAGACAACAATTTTTTCAGAAATAATATTTTTTTATGAATAATCAATGAAACATGTCATTCATACATAACACATACCTGAAGGAAATTTTTAGCAAAGGTATGGTTAGAACATGCTTGGTTGGAATACGTAGCAATGTGCTCTAACCATTGATAACTATATAGTATTTGTTCCTGGCTCATTGTTGCGCCACTTTTTGATGCCAATCGTAATATAATACTCGCAAAACCTTCGACATTTTCTTTATCCAATACTGTGGTCAGGACCTATAGCAATTTGTCAATTAGATTAAAAAACCCAATTTTAATAAGCTGTATTATATGAAGTCTTTATACATGTAATAATTACCTTGTCAGTATTATAACATAGAGAACCTACGGATACATTCAAATATTTAGCAACAAGTTTAATGACATCCATAATAGGTATTTATATACAGTTTTATCTAAATATATTATTGTATATAAGTATCTAATATCTTTAGATAACTACAAGTACAAGCCTTTACGCTATAGGGAACATGCCTGGTTCTCACTTAGGGTGCTTTCCATTTACACGAAAGGAGACGCTGCGTAATACAGTCACAGTGTTGAACTTTGTGATTTCCATCAATGAGTCAATGACACTGCCGGACTCGATAGTACACTGTTCTACAATCAAAAAAGTTGTGATAGGCAGTGTTTTACCAAGCGTTACTAAAACCAAAAGCTAACAATTCTTCTTTCTGGTAAACATTTATCATTTTTTTACTTCTGAGCATCAAGGTACAAGATATCATGTAATTTAATAGCAAGATAAACAAATTCTAATATACGATATAATAGTATACTTTGTTCTTTTCTGTATGTTCATACGCTAATTAAATATTAAGAACGATGAAAACGCACTCTACTGTCGTTTTTTGAGAACTACCCTATTCCATTTAATGCTCTTATCGAGTTCAGTAATGTAACGCAAAGTTCTTCCGTGTTTGTAATTGGAAAGCAACGTTAGTAACATATGTCATATCTAGTATCTAAAATTTTTCTACTCTTGTCGACATAAATCATGATATCATAGCTGCTGAGAGATGCCAGGGAGGTCTAGGGCTTGTTCCACTTAAAGCTCGACGATCAAAATGATCCCGTCCCTGGTAACGACCGCGGTTTATAATCTGTCTTGACTCTTGGCAATTGCCATAACGACACATGACATTGGCATTTAATGATTCTTCATATAGTTGCGTTTTCTGTTTTCATGTTTTGTGAGTCCGTAAAATAAAAATTGATTTCAATATTGTACTCACTGCAGCTCTATTTCAGCCAATAATAATGTGAAATGATTTTTTATTGTGTTACTTCGCTATACCTGCGATCTGATATATAAATGAGTAATAAAAGCTACACTAGATTTTCTGTGATAATCTTTCGAATCTCTTTTTATATATTTGGGTAGCAGAAGAATAGTCATTACCATTGTTTATATTTTTATCGAAGGGTTTAATTAGCCTTGATGTTGACTCTATGTCATAATTACTTCCGTGTTTCGAATAGCAACAAAAATAAAAATGAAGGACAGGATTTTAGTAGAAGAAAATATGCATTTGGTGTTTTTATTTTATTGCTTGTTGCTATTTTATGGGTAGTTTCTTCGGAGTTAACTAAGGTGAGCAATACTAGAGATGAGTTTTACGAGTTTCTACATATTTTTTGTTTTATTTGCTTGTTTTGTACCATTTAAACATCATTATGAATTTTTCTAGTATATATACACTGAAAAAAGGTTAGAGAGGCCGTTTTTTGTGACATATCTGAGGAGTTCACTATTATTTATTTACCTGTTAGTACTGTGCTTCACACCACCTACAAAAGATCCATGTCAGCCTGCCGATTACACGGTAAGTAGACAAAACGATTATTAGAATTTCTGTTAGATAAACAACTATTACAAATGTTAGGCTATCATTGATCTAATAGTAATTAAACAATATATAAATAAGAGTAAATAAACATAAATAAAAGTATAAAATTAATTCTTTCTGAACAAAATTCTTTTACAGCAACTTACAGAGCCGGCAAATGAGACAGATGATGAATACAATGAAAACACTAATAGTTTGGTATGTAGTAAACAGGTACTTGTTGGTTCATAAGATTGTTACTAATATGCTAAAGAATCCATTAATGGCCACTTGGCATTTGTTATTGAAATATTTTCTAACAAAATATATAAAAGCTCATTTTCTGATATGAGGAATTTACTTTAACAGTATATTATTTGTAAAAAAATAAATAATTGCCCATTGTGTAAAACAAAGAACTTATTTATCAAAAATATAAAAAATGAAGATTCCCTATACATATACAGCTAATGTGAGTACAATAATGTTTCATCACTAACATCTATTTCCCCATCATATTGGTGATATAATTTTGTAGTTATCTTATGCTTCAAAAATAAAAAGTTAATCTTTAAAAATATATTAGTTTAATTATATACTTTTAGGGTGACTCAACCTTTGTACCAGTACGTGCTGGAGAAACCACAGACAGTGATGATGCTACACCAAGAGCTGTCAGATTCAATAAAGTTGCTGAGGTATATTAATCAGTTTTAACAAATTTGCTAAGTAAATAATATGATTACATAAATGGCTGGGTATATTTCCATAATCAGTATATTAAGCTTAGGTATGTTTTAAATCAAGTCACATTACAAACAAAAATTAATAAAACCAAGTCTCAGTTATCAGGAAAAGAAATATATATAATGTTGCAATATTGTGCCTTGCAATACACTATGATTAGTCTTTATAAATGAACCGACAGCCTATTGGTAAATAATTATCATGTCTTGTGATGAAAAATAACTAAATCAGCAGAATTGCTTTAGTAGACTGAAAATAGAAAGTACAATGATAGCTAACTAGATTTTTGAAATCAGTCAGGTAAACTTCAACTATATGCTGTATGATATTACTCATGTGTAAAAATTGTATTCTAAATAAAAAAAGTGTTAAATTAAAAAATTCACAACTGAAATTATTTCATTTATATATAACTTGGCATATCAACACATTGTTATCTAGTCCTTAAATTTAGATATTATTTTTCTGATAAGAGTATATTAATATATAGGATGCAAATTTTTCATTTAATATAATAAGAAATCTACTGAAAAGTGCAATTCTCTTATCAAAGATAAGTTAATCAATTTGATTTGATATATTATATACTTGTAAAATATTTGAATATACTATGCTAATCATTTTACACACTTGAGAATTAAAGTATAAAATTAAATAAAACTTTAAAAATGTGTATTGTCCAGTTCTAAACTGAGGTATATACACATAGAAAAAACATCTTTAGTTTTTCTCCCAAAATACTGTCATTTATGTTTGAGCCTTGCGAAGTTACATTGGATCGTTAGTTGTAAATAGATATATAATTTATTACAGTAACTGTGAATATAAATATTTGTTAAAGGTTATGATGAGGAGAGATACCGTGATGCCATTCTTTGTTTCTTAAATAACTATTGTGTATATAAATAAGTTGTATTAATTTAAATTGAATGGATAGGTGCGTGTTATGTCAGCCGCCATGGCTGGCGAAGCACTTCTCGCACGACTTTCTTGGTCAGCGTCGATAAGGGCAACTGAGTTCGCACAACGTCGGGCGGCAGCTGCCGCCACTCGACGGCATATACGCCTGGCACTTATATTTACACTACCCGTAAGTATCTCCAGGCATCAAATCTACGAGCTTGAAACTATTGATGATGGGAGTAGAGGAAGTGAGATGATGTATGTCAGGAGCAAGTGGAAAATTATAATACGCCACCCCTAAGGGTAAGACACGTGAAGTATATATATATATATTAGTATTCTTCTAATGCAATCACGTCTCGAATTAAGCTTAAAGTACCACTTGATTCTAGCACTCTTTAAACATTATACCAGCTCAATTGATATTTCTTTCGAAATTAACCAAACCTATTAACAAATAACAATACCGACGCTTACTTCATGTTTTACGTTAGCGTTAAATCAGACTTCATTTCAGTATAAAAATTCTAGTTAGAATAACTGTTGATTTTTTACAGTGGTTTATATCAAACTATTTATACCGTTTGAGCTTGCTGCATACTACGACCAGTTCGGCTACCATATATACGTCAACAACGAGCGCCTTTACTCTATCCCTTGGCGCTCTTTTTGCACAAACCCCCACAGATAGATTCAATTTTTCAAAGTCCATCGCTGTACTACTCACGGCAGCTGGACTGGTGAGTTCTAAATGTTTTTTTTAATTACTAATGTAAGTAATTCAACAACACGAATGTTATATTAAATTTGCATTTAACATGTGTTTATGATCGTCAACCGTTTTGCTTTAAACATTCGATGTAATCTTAACATTATGATTGTAGATTTTTCAAATAATTCAAACTATTTATGAAATTTTTATTTACACGTTATTTTATATAGAGGCATGTAAATAAAAAAGATTTAATCTATCGTTCCGCATTAATTTACGTCGTTCGTATAACATAACTACAGGTGGTGTTAGGTATATCGGAGAGCCATCAAAGCAATTGGACGGCTGTATTGGCGGCACTTGGGTCTGCGCTATGCTACGCAGTACATTTACTTCTATACCGACGGGAGTTGAGGAAAGGGGATGGAATTAATTCATTCTTACTCGTTGGTAATTTCAATTATGCTGCATCGTTTTCATGATTAAATTTAAAGTTATATTTAAAATGCAGAGCAAATTTAAAATGCAGAAAAAATTCTATTGATGTTATTTAGGTATTGTCGGTTGCATATGCGGCTGTCTTATATGGACATTTGGCGGAATATTAGCATTAGCTGGAGTTGAGAAAGCTGAGCTTCCATCCCCAAGACTCTGGAGTTGGCTTTTGTTGGATGCCGCTCTAAGTCCTCTACTCATGGAGTCGCTGTGGCTATGGTGATTACTGTTGAACTTTATCAAGTGTTCCAAATAATGTAACTAATGGTTTCATTTCGAAATCTATTTAGAGCTATAATTTTTAAAATAAGCCATGCTTCTAATTGTAAATAGTGTGATGCAAAAAAAAGATGCTCAAGAGATTTTGATTCAGTTTTGTATAGGTTCGACATGGATGAAATCTCAAAAAAATATGTACTAAATTCATTTTCTATTCAATCTAAATCGTCACCAGCTAGTATCTAATAAAGTGACGTTATCAGGGGCAGATCTCTGACCTCATCGCAGACGGCAACTGGTGTGCTGACTGCTGCGGTGCCACTGGCGGCATGCGTGGAAGCGTGGCGTGGTGACAGCAACGTATGGCACGCAGCGGCGGCAGCATTAGCGGCCGCAGGCTGGGCCTCCGCCACCCTTGACACAACTGCGTTGCCCGCGCCTGTGTCTTGGCTCGGCGTGCAATTGCGATCCACTAACAGGTTCACGTGAGTTTACAGTAATACAAAGCTTATATAAAACGCTTTAACTGTTACACGAGAATTTTCCAGTTTCAACTCATTTCATGCTTTTAAGGAATATGAAAATAAAAGCCGAAGTAAATAATGAATTTTATTATTAACAAATACTTTTATATAAATATTCATACAGGGATATTATCTTATAATTTTTTTAGAGTATATATGTATAATGTATATTGTAAATGCCGGTGGTTCTAATTGTTACAGGACGATACGAAACATATCTGATCTGGACGAACAGTCGGAGGCACTAATATCGGATGACCCCACGTAACATACTAACACATTATTATATAACGTATAGGCTAATTTGTTTGACTATTAGCACCGGGTCTGCTGCTTGACACCCGCCTTTGTCGACTTGTTTCACTTAAATTACCTAAATTCACATTGAACCCATTTCGAAACTGCTGTTATATTATTAACAATATATTTCTATTCTTCACTTATCAATCATACAAGTAATTGTAATTTTCATTTTTCTGTTATTATTGATATTCTGTGTATCTGTATGATCACAGATTAATCAAACACTAGCTATGTAAAATAAAGAGAACTATTTTCATATTGTTTATGGTAGGTTTTCAGTTTTATGGTTAATTTATGTGAAACGAATCGGTGTTCCTAGTCTGTGTTGTAGCATTTACAAATGTTTAGTAATTATTTAGTTGTATCCTTCGTATCATTCCATTATTTAGATTTATTTATAGAAATTCTGACGTAACTTAATCTTTGTATATAACAGTTATTATTGTTGTATTAGTGAATTTAATATTCTAGGAAAAATCCACCTATATTCGCATTTAGAAATTTAGATGGTTTTACATGTAAATGATACAATTATTTTGACTAGAACTTAAAGTATTGATATCTTTCAATAAGGAAAACAAAAGTATTTTTATTCACCTGAATTTTGATTAGAGGTTTAAACGTAAGTAAACCAACATGTAATTGTAAACTTATTATCATTATTGTATCTATAAATTTTGTGATCTTTCGAATTTATACAGTAAAATGTTTCCTAAACTGTGTGTAATATATGTATAATACTAAAATATAATTATAATTTTATATAAGTATTACATTATGATTATATATTTTCACATCTAACACTACGCTTCATAACTAACATACATATAATGAAATCTATTTTAATTTTTTACAAAATCTAATGAGAATTCCTTAACATTTAAGGATCTGTTAAAAAAATTTGTTGTTTTTGGCGTGAAAATATATGTTGCTGTATTTTGTAGTTCGAAAAGTTTATGTTTTTTATATATTTTTACAATGGTACATACTAAAATTTAAAAATGTATATTATATTTACTTGCGCTTCTTTAATTTATATACCATTTAAAAAGAATATATGTTACACTCACTTTATAGTTAAATTTATTATGCTTTAAATTTTTTTGCCAATAATTTGTATATAAAATGAAAGTTGTAGCAGTATTATGGCATGTACATAATAAAGCAATAATGTTCTTTAAATATAAACATCTTCAGTATTTGTTTAAAACAGCTGTATACATACATAGTTGTGTATCTTATCAAAAAAGTAGTAATATAATACAAATATTGACAATCTTTCACTATATAAATATTCTTTGAGATTATGATTATCAATTTGTTAAAAAATGTAGGGAACAGAAGATTTAAATTAATATAAATCATATTTACTATGTATTTGCGTCCTGCACAATGTAATAATGCAGTAATTTTAATGGTTTTCTGAATGTGTATTGAATTAAATGAACAGCTTAGACTTTGTTTTTCTTTTATCTGATTCCGGTTTAGCCATTGGGAGTATATATGATATGGAGTATAAAAATTAGCTCACTTATTTCTAGCTCTTTTTAAAGTTTTCAACAAATTTTCGTTTCAAAATGTATGCCATCTTTACAATATACATAGTCTGTATACAGTACTAGAAACAATTATCTGTGGAAAGAAAATGCAAAGTGTCAGAATTCAGCAACAGCAATGTATTAATTAAATAAGGTTTATAATATTATTATGAAATCATTTAAATCTTTACTAACATTCTTATTTCTCATGAAAGAAATGTGCCATAGTAAGTAATTACTAATACATTTATCGTTTTTTGCCAGAATGTCTAACGTTATAAAATTTACAATAAAGCAGGTTATACCTGTATTAAAATATTCATCGTGTTTGTATAATTCTATTTTTGAAAATGTTCGCAAATATAGCAGCAAAACGACAACAAATGCTGATGATTTTTTTAAACAGTTTACCGATTGGGAATCTTTAAACAAGAAGAAAACTATCAGTAAGCCTATGAGGGCTTACTTGGAGAGAGCCAAGGAACATGATGACTTTATGAAGAAGCAACAAATTGAGTACAATATTGGTAAAAGACATTTGGCTAACATGATGGGTGAAGATCCAGAAACATTTTCTCAAAAAGATGTTGATAGAGCAATTGAATACCTATTCCCTAGTGGTATTTATGACCCTGCTGCTCGGCCCCTCATGAAGCCACCGGAAGAAGTGTTTCCAGCTAGAAAAGCTGCTGAATTTGATGAAGCTGGAAGACCTCACCATTTCCTTTTTTACACTGGCAAACCAAATTTTTTTAAGCTTTTATATGATGCTGCTGAAAACATTCAAGAACTCTATAAATTTCAAGACAAAGTGATTAGAAAAAAAGCAATCCCAGACCAAAATTCTAAATTAGAATTATCCTCAAGTGTTTGGATTACTAAAGATCAATTAGAAATAATGTTAGTTGAAAAGATTTCAGATTTAGAATATGATAACTTTAAGTTAGTCATGGAACGATTAGTTTCTTTACCATATTCTTATAGATGTATAGAGTTCATAGAGAAATATAGGAAGCCATTGGCCTCACAGAAATTTGCTTTGGAAATTCCTAAGCCTAGTTTTGATGAAGAGGGTCGGGCATTTATTACCACATATGAATGCTTAAGAAAGAAAGCAAGAGGAGACGTAACAGTTTTCTCCCCGGGTACTGGTAAAATTACAATCAATGGAAATGATATAACATACTTTGAGAATATTCAGGATAGGGAGCAGGTTATATTCCCATTAATATTTACTGGTCTTCAAGACAGAGTAGATGTTGAGTGTAATATTGAGGGAGGTGGCCCATCAGGACAATCTGGTGCAATTAGGTGGGGAATAGCATGGGGCTTACGTAGCTTTGTGGATAAGAGTATGCTAGAATCTATGCAAGTTGCGGGTCTTCTAACAAGAGATTATCGAAGGAGGGAACGTAAGAAGCCTGGTCAGCCTGGTGCCAGGAAAAAACCAACTTGGAAACGGCGTTAAGCCTGTTAAGTGAGCTTTGTAATTATAAGGGCTCTTGCTTATCGTGTAACTTAGTATAGAATGATTAATAAAACACTAAAGCGAATGAAATATTGTTTTATTTAAAATTTAAGGATTATTTTTCCTATAACTTTTTTTCAGTGTCTTCTTTCTGCCTCCAATTTTCTTTTGGAACATTTTAGTTTTGCGTTCTTTATTATATAGTCGCTTTTTCATTACAGACTTTAATTGTCTTCTCTCCTTTTGAACTTCTCCTTCAACTGATTTGTTAAAGAATTCTAATCCATCTACAATAAATAAAGTTTTTTCTATGATTTCATGTTTATAAGAGTGGAATCTTTTGTATAAATTACAATAAAAAAGTTTGTTTAGAAATTAAATAATGTAAATAATAGGTCATTTACAACACGCTAATATCTTGTTTGAAGTGAAAAAGCCATGTAAACTTTAATTGTATTTTATTACTAATCCTTGTGTAATGACTGGAAAATCTTGTAATATCTTCGTTGTAGCCAAATACTACTAACCTTTTAACCTGTTATCAAACTGCGAAAAGAACAGATTTTCTTTCCAAACTGCTTTAACTTCAGTTTTTTCTTTTTGTACTGACTCAACATGTTTAAGTTCTTCCTCATCTTCTGATTCAGACGAATCATAGACAAAGGGATTTCTTTCGCCTGGCTCTAGTGGGTTTTTTGCTTTGTTGTTTTTCGTCTCAAGTGGAATACTTTGTGTTTCTTGATCTTGTCGATCTGATAAAATGAATGTTTTGTTACTATTAAAAAATTATGTTTCAACAACAATTATTATATCAATAATATACCTTCATAATTATTTTCGTTTTTAGAAAACAAACTACGTAAACTAAAGGCTGTTGGTTGTGTGATAGCCTCTTTTAAAACATCACTAACAGCATAGAACTGCTCCTTGGACACTTCAACTTTTTCAACTTCAGTTACTGGTTCAGGCTCTTTAATATTGTCTTGAGCTTTTTTCTTTTTAGATTTCTTGTTACTTTCTTGTTTGGGTTCAACTGGTGCCAAAAACTTTGCATGATCAGGTTGTAAAGGATCAAATCTCAACATACCAAGTTTAGTCCTGTTGAAATAAACAATACATCATTTTTCAAGTCGTGTTAATTAAAGCATAATCAGGTGTAGTTTTTTTATATATCATAATATATTAAAAAAAACTACAACTAACAGAATCTTATAAAGAAAACTAGTAGGCATTTTTAAAACTATTTGGCATATTATAAACCAGAGAAAAACAATATACTTATTTTAAAATTAAAAGTTATATACTAAAACACAAAACAGTGTTTATACTATATTATATGTATATAATTTAGTTACAGAACTTTGTTAGACATAAACAAAAATTTCCATACTTAATTTTACTAGTATGGTCATGTGACTTTGTTTTTATTGGGACACCAAGCAAATCTTGTAAAATATTTAGTTGTTTCGATTTTTCATCAGCTTGGCTTAATTCTACATTCTCTGTGGTTTCCCCATCGTTTTGCCTGTTAGTATTATATTCATCATTGTTGTCTTCAGCAAACCTTTCATCCAGCACAAACCGTTTATCAGACTTGTATGTCGATTGTAAATCCAAGACCTGAAAATTATTAAACTTCATTAGCATTTCAGCATTAACCTGTATTTAAAAAGGTTTTATTTTTTTCTAACTCTAAAGTACCAGATGCTTCCCTACATACTTGAAGATTACATACACTTTTCTTTTCGTCAACACTTAATCAATTATTAGTTTAAAATCAGACAGTTAATTCAATCCTCAAATAATTTTTTAATTTAAAAAGATAAAATAAAGCTATATAACTCAAAGGTGATAATTTTTTATGTAACATACCTTTTGTCCTTTTATGCCTTCAAATTGTTCTTTTATATCAAAATTAATGTCATCACCACTTCCATCATCATCAAGCAACAGTGATTTCTTCTTACTTGTTATTGTTGTAGAACAAGTGTAATTGTCATTATCAGAAAATATAATCTTTTTATTTGAAACATTATCCTTAAAAATAAATAAACATTAACATTAACTCTAGAAATTTTTATTTTTAAGAACTTTGAAATAACAGAGATGTCTTCAAGATAACAAGTACATTTATTCTATTGCAAAAAACTGCTGATTAATGACTTTTAATGCAAAATTGATTTTACATAATTCAGTAGGGTTACCAAAATAAAGTAATTGAATTGTATGTACTTACAATGCCAGTTAATCCTGTTTTAATAATCATTTTCTTTTCTTTAAATTCTTGCCTTTTTCGTTTTATAGACTCTAACCTTTTTTTTTCAGACTCTTGCTTTTTATCAACTGATGATACATCATTACTAATATTTTGGGATGCATCTAAGTTATATTTTTCCTGCTTATCTGATTTTGAAAACTTATTACTTTTCCAATTTGAATTATTTTCAAAGTCATCTTCCTCTATGAATTTTCTTTTATGGTTAACACTTTTTTCAAAGGCATAAATTGTTTTAGGTAAATCAGAATTCACTGCCTGAAAAATAATAATTTCACCATGATAAAACAAGACAATAATTTTCATTGAAATCTTCAACATTGCTACTGATGTTGTTTAATGAATAATTAACCTAAATTTTGAGACTAAAAATTATCTAGAACTATTAACTATCAATATATTGTAACTCACTAACAAATCTAGAAATATTTTCAGTTAAGTGTAGTAATATTCCATAACATTCTTATATTATGTATCCAAAACCACAATATTCACAAGTTTTCATTTTTCCTCTAATCAATACAGTATTATTGTGACATACATTTGGAGTATCCTTTTTCTGTGCTTGTTCTCTCTCCCTCTGTAATCTCTCTAAAAAGCTTTCACGAGCCCTCGTAACATATAATCTGTTCCCATGAAAATCCACACTAGAAAAATACTTCAGGCCTGTAAACAATACTATAATTTTATTTTTTTATTCCAAGTATTACTATATATAAAGCTATATGCATTTATTTCTTATTGCAGTTATGCATATGGAAAGCAACATGATTTAAACATCTAATAAAATGATAACTTCATAAACAAGAAAATTTTAAAAATGATAATTACATGTTGTCTTTGTAAAAAAAAAGAATTTGAATCCAACATCAATTTGATACTGTTTAATAGAGACGGACAATTTTTAAAGTCATAAAATTTAGTAATTACGCTTTCCACGTGGTTCAGGACATAGATATAAATCCACAATTGATGCAACATCACTAGTAAAAGAAACAAATAGTTCTTATTTCTTGTTACCTTCATACTAAATTACATTTGTAAATAGTTAAAAGGATACTTTTATAAGAGTAACGATAATAGCCAAACAAGTTTACTTACATGATTCGATATTATAGTCAGATGTAGACAACGTTACGAAGGCAAATTTCTTATGCTCATTTTCTGCATTCGGTTTAGCTTTAATATCAATATTAATAATGTCTCCATACGATGAAAAACCATCCTTAATATCATTTTCACAAAAATTTTCTGGAAGATTACCGACAAAGAGACGAGTTTTCGCAGCCATAGTCAATTTTGATAATAAGAATACAATACATATATTTTTTGTTTATTTTAAAAAATATACAGACAAAAAAGTAAAAAAATCCTAACCTAACAATCCTAACATGTTGTGATCTTGAAGACTAATTAACATGAAAAACAGTAAAACACCTGTATCCATAGATACAATATGACAGATAAATACAAATTACGTTATTAACATGAATATTTGTAATCGGAGTTTTAATTTCAGTCTTTGAATTATTCAATATTCAAAGAAAACAAATTATTAAACAGCCCATCATTAAACGAATAGTTAAATTGTTAATAATTGCGTCGTCGTTTAAATATAATAAAGTCATTATTATATAAGTACTTTGTCCGATGACTGTAACAAAAAAAATATTTCTACTAGGCCACTAATAGATATATAATAAAATCATAGATACAATAAAAGGGCGGCACTAATATATTGCGACACATATTGCTGTATTTTATACTAAAAAAAGACATTGTATTATATTTTTATCCATGAATATTGAAAATATAAATTCGTGTATGTCAACCCTTTAAGCTATTATAATCTGTCAAAGTTTCCGTTATGTTAGACTTTTAAATTACATATTGTAAATTGTTTTGTAATTTGTATAGACGCCATACCGTTTGAAAGTATGTCCTGAAGTTTAGTTAGATATATGTGTGCCAACATTTTAATATTGCAAAATATTATATTAAATAATGAAGTGTTTTCTTTAATAATTATATATAAATTGTTCCCAGTTTAAGCAAAAATGTCGGATAGCGAAGATGATATGCTTACGTTTCAGAGTGGATTTGGTGTATGTATTTATTTTGCTTGGATTTTCTGATTTTTATTATAAGTGTTGTTTTTACATACCCAGTTATCGGTAATTTTATATTTAAAATACATTAAACGTTTGTAAATTACAGACTATTTCTTCGTTTGGGCCAGGATTACATAAAAACAACTTAACAGGCTTAAGTTTTGAAAATGCGTCTACGACGAGAGCGTGCGTTAATGAATACAGATTGGGCCCCTCACAAACTCAGCACCGTAGTATTTGTTACGCACGAGAGACCTCGCCCATGTCTTTGCGAAGTAATTTCAGATCGCAACTATATCGGAACAAGGCCTGTTCATTTAGATCTGCTGTCGAAGGTAGACGAAGTAGATCCCCAGTTTCAGTGCGAAGCATGGGTAAGTAAATATACAAGATAATTTCACTAGAAACCCTACCAAATTCATTAAATAATTCATTCATAAAAAACTATAAATTATTTTGCAGACACAACAGCTACAACTATGAGTGCTGTAGATGTTGCTAGGGCTCTTCAATATGAGAATTTTAATGTAAAAGAACTACAAATAATTAAAGATATAATTAACAGACAAATGCGAAAGAAATCAAGACGAAGAATTGAAAAAAGGAGGAATAGAAATTTATTTTTAAAGCATTTTGGAAGGAAACCAGGTTATGATTCAGGTAATCAGGCTAGTGACTCTTCAATGAGTAATGATGATGAGTGTCCATCGTCAAGGACTGCTAAATATTTAGAGCATTTACAAAGAGTTAATGATATTAAAGGAGCAGAAAAATCACTCACAGTTCCATTAACCAAACAAAATGAGTTATATACAAACTGCATACCAAATATTAAAAATAATGGACTTTCTATTTTCATGAAATCTAAAAATAAGGCTCCATGCAGTATCAATCATTCAGATGTATTAAAAAAAACAGAGCAGACAAAAGAAACATGTAATGGAAATATAACATTAAAAGAAAGACCTGCTCAAGGATTTTTGTTACCTTCACAAATACATAAACACTCTACTACAACAATGTCAGAGACAAATAATAACAATACAGTTCCACAAAAACAGTTATTACATAAATTAAGGCATGTTTTAAGTCAACAAAGTAACTATAGCAGTGATGAAGAAAATATATTCCCAGAAAGTCAGGGTAATAGCAATATATTAAATTCAGTTTTACAAGCAAAAAGAAAAGAAAAAGTAAACAATAATGCTGAAGGGAAACAAAGTAAAATTACAAGCCCAATATCACAGGCAAAGCTTTACAATCAGAACCATTGTTCAAACATAGAGGATAACTTGACTTTTAAAAAACCAATAATGCCTATTAAAAAATGTAAGGATAAGAATATTGCTGACAAAGAAAAAGTAATTTCTAAGTCAAAGGATCCTTTACTTACAAATGTAAATCAAGATAAACAATGTTTAGAGGAATCTGAATCACTCTTACATATTAAATCACAAGATCTTCAACTATCACAAGCAAGTAAAATCTCAACAAAAAGTTTTTCTAAGCGAAAATTATTCACTCAAAAATTAGATCTTATATCAAAAGGTTCAGGATATGACTCAGCTGCATCAAGTCCTCTAAGAAAACCAGTGGCTAATAAAGAGAAGAATAAAACTAAAAAACTGGTAACGTCACAATCATGTTTGAATAGAGATGTGCCTGATGACGATGACAATGTTTTGGACTTGATCCACAAGATAGTACCGGCTGATCAGATCAATATAACAAAAACTAGCAGACAATCGAGTAAAAGTATTCCTGCTCCTGAAAATAAGTGGGATGTCATGTCTGTTATATCTATGTGCAACAGTGAAGATGGTAGTGCAAGTGCTGATGAGGACATTTTTACTAAACAAAAAAAATTAAATAAAAAGGATACTAAGAATAAAGAAGAAAAAAAAACCAAGAAACCAGCACAGATTGAAACAAAAGATTGTAGTGTCATATTACAAAATGTTGCCCAACTTATTAATAAGGATGGAGGGTCACATGGTGCTGCAAAACTAAGTAAGTATTTATTTATATAAAAGAGGATGTTTGTATACATATATGACATTATTAACTCCGAAAATGGTAAATCATATGAAAATAGGTACAATAAGATTTCTTCGATTAAAATTAATATTTATTGAATATTATAATATTGTGTATTAATTAAACAAAAAATTGGCTCTATGTACGCTTTTGTAACCAAAAGCTCATATTATATTGCTTTTTCAGATATTGCTAAAATAAGGCCATCAAATTGTGTTAAGTCTTTCTGGGATACAGATTTAGAAAGTGATATGGAAGCTGAAAACATTCCGACATGGAAAATATTGAAACCAACCCAATTAAGGCCTAATAAAGGTATCAATAGATTATAAATCAGTTTTCAATAAGTAGAGCACTGAAAACAATTTTTATTATTAGTTAGTTATACAGAAATTTAAAAAAAATTATCGCACTAATTTTAATAGATTCAAATAAATATTGCTACAATTTCTAATCAAATATTTTACAGGTTCACAAAGTAAAATCCTTTCCACTATGGTAACAATCATTTAAACCTGGCTCATTTAATTGGTATAGTGAACATCTGTGATAATAATTAATGTGATATTGAATATGAAATTATAGACATAATTTAGTTGTGTATAATGAGATGATGTTTTTTCCAGAATCACAGGTTGATGTTGCTCTACTACCTCCTAATAATACAATTGCAAGGGCAAACAGAAATACAAGAGGAACAATCTTAACAGTTCAGAATTACAAAATTTCAACACATAAAATTATACAGAATAAGCCTGAAGAGAAAACTTTAAATACTAACAAGGAAATTGTAAATGATAAAGATGGTAATAATAGTAATAATGGAGCTGGGACTGTGAAGCGACAAGGGAAAGACTCCGACGTAACGGTAGCATCTACAAGAAACAACATAGATCTAACAGAAAACTTGCCATCAACATCCAAAAACAAGAAGAATATAGTGCAGCCAAGCAAAACTATTGACAGTAGTTTACCAAAAAGAAGTAGAAATAAAGACTACAATAAACACTTAAATTGTTCTGGGTGTGAAAATATGACAGAACAGCAAAAAGAAAATATGAACCCTAAAAAAAGTAAAGATAAAACAAAAAATCTTCCAAAACAAAATTCAAAATCTCCCAAACGAAAGAATGTCTCACAACTAACTTTAAATAAGTCATTAGATGCATCAAATAGCGATTTTAATATAACGAGCCAAAGTTTAAGAGCTATAAATAAAAATAAATGTAATAGTCTTTCCGACAACAACAGAATTAAAAAAGGATATGATAAGAAAAATGGTTTAAACTCAATGTTAAACCTTTCTCATGAAAGTGAGAACAGTTTTAATATTTCAAAAGAAAGTTTACGACCAAGGAAACCTAAAAAATCATCGCAGAATGAACCTTTAAGGAAGGGACGAAATAGATCCCAGTTAAGTTAGCAATATTTAAATGTATAATTTTTCAGTTCTAGAAGGTTATAACTTATATTTAGATATTATTATTTTTATAAATTATAATTATGAAATGACTACAATAGTAATTTTAAAACTATACTTATTAATGGGGGTTTAGTAGTATTTAAGTAAATAAAAAATTCTCCAAAAGTAATAGATTCTTGCATGTTTTCCCAAATATATTAATAAATAAATATGTAGAAATAAAAATAAAACAATTTAATCCATATAGACTTTAATTAAACTAAACTAATATAGAAATAAATGTTGTCTGATGTCAGAAAATTTAGTCAAGAAAGTCTAATAAGGAAAAATTGTTTTCATTTTTAGTATAAACAAGTAATTACCTGCTAAGCCTGTGAATTAATATACATATTAAAATGTTTCTGTTGAGGATTCTTCTTGAGTAGGATCTCGTCAATTGTAAAGGCTTCGACAGCCATAAACGCTAGTAGTATTTAAAAAAAAATGTTTGTGAAATCACAGCGTAAATTTATGCACCCTTCTAAGATCAATCTCAGTTATATTGTTATATAAATATAATAATTACTGTTTGTCTTATCAAAATAACAGCTTTTTCTTAATGCATATGGAAGTATATATGTATGATACTTTAAACGGTAACATTATTTATAATTTTTTTGTCTGTTTGATATTGCTCATCTTCGAAACGGCTGGATCGCGTTTGACGGGTCATGCATTATTACGTTTGTATAAAATCAATCTGGGTGGTATTTAAATATTCCCTTTTATTTAAATTACCATTGTTAGGCTAGATACAATAGCAGTCACGTAATTTGTTCACAGAGTTGCTATGGAATCGAATTTAGTATGTGTTGGTTGACTTAGAAATCATAGGCTAGTGATGCATTATTAACTGCAGTATCCAGGCTAATGAAGTATGACTATAGAAAAACTGCTGTTGGTCAACAATAGGTAGGATTTAAATCAGTCATCAAGACCCATCTGTTTTCTTGTTTATTGTAAATAAATTATAATGTAAGTATTATCTATTATATGACAATGAATGAGTTTTCTGTAAAATAGATATATGTAATAATTAATATAAAAATATAATGAGAATGAATGATAAAGGTGAGACGATTTATTTTACTCTGATCAATGCCAAAACAGAACACATTAACATTGACGTCCACACAAGCACATAGCCTCAATGACCATTTGTGGCTCATCTAGGTAGACTAGTGTTTTTATTAGGCGTTTGATTTGACACATTTGTTTTTACGCTGTGTTAATACAACTTCAAACTATGTACTCATATTTATTGACAACATTTACGTAAATTTAGTAGGTCCCAAATAAAACATCAAAATAGTAAGAACGTCATGTAGTAAAATTCCTTTTGATTAAGACACTTAATTTTTTTTATTCAATTTCCTTTTCATCGGTGACGGGTAGATACAAAACCGTTTCAAAAGTAGTTTCAATACAAATATATCGAAATAATTAAGTTTGAATTGTCAGATATATCAGAAAAAAATAAAACAAGACATTAAATGAAGTTATTTTATTTATAAGATTTTCACAATTTGAAGTCCTGTGTGGCATTATCTGCAGTACATAAGGCAATTCGCATATTATGTTATATAACTTAATCTATTCAGTTTACTTAGCGAAAATATATTTGCCAACAAGTCGTTTTTAATCTATTAATGCAACATCGACAAAATAACTTATTAGGGTCTACTAAAACGATACAGGATTTTTTAAAATAATATTATTCTATTGTTAACCTAAATTGGTGCAAAGAAAACGTAGTCTCAATTATGTTTATCCTAATACGCGATTTATCATAAGGCCCTACAACATTAAACACTAATTTTGATACTTCAATTGTTAATTTTATGATAATACTTATATGCGTTTATCTGGATCGCAATTTATTCAGATCTAGATAAATTAGGTACTTTTCTATAAACAGTCAACTTTTATACAGAAATGGATTCTAAACGAGTTAAGGTCTTTAACGAAAAAGAAACTTTTACACATACTTTGACTGTAAAATATACCTAAATAAAAACAGAGTATTATAAAATATTATTGATATGATGAATAATATTAGAGACTACCCCCATCCTTTTACAATGTTAAATATAAGCGAATAATTTCGTAGCCATATTATGTTTAGTAAATGCAGACCAATTATTCAGCCAAACGATATAACAATTAACATTAAATATCTCCCATATCATAACAACCTATTAAATGCACGTTTTAACAGCCACCAGTGGCCCAAAAATGAAAACTAGTCGAGTCATCTATTTGCACCATTGTACATTAAAATCTAAACACCCCTGTTCCGTTAAATTTTCTATTTAAATTTCTAACAAGCCAAATTAACTTTAATCTTAACATTGAAAATGCATATAGATTTGATTTAGTAACGTTTTGGAACCACTTAAAGAAATTAAAAAATTCGATGTCCACATGTTCTCCATTTGATTTCAAAGTCGTTAGATAATTTTAATCAAACAGAAATTATTATATTTTTACAAACAAATTTGAAACTCAAATTTCCGTTGCATAGTCAATTACTATATACTAGGGGGTAAACAATGATGTATTACTAGATAAGGCAAATACAAAACGATTATGGAATTAATTAAAGTAAATTCAGTCGAGAAATTATTATCCAATATTATGTTCTGCACTTAGTTACCACAGCCACATAAATAACAATATACATATAGATTTTTATAATTAATTCGAATTCTACAATAATGAATCTTTTTTCGAGCAATAGTGTATGTAGGTGATTTATGAATTTTATATGGAATATTACTTAGGAACTTTTTATAAGCCATTTTGGGACCACTGTTCTATGTAAACTATTAACTTCGCACATGAGATGTATCATTCTTCTTATGAAATAAATTACGATTTTAATTGTAAATACATATAAATATTTTTGTATTTTCAAATTGAAATAGTCAATACCAACCTATTAATATATAATGTAAATATTAATGTGTCCTCATTACAACATTATATCCTCATAATGCGATGAAAAGAAAATCACACATTTTTGTTAATATTAGTGTAGTCTACTATGGAAATTTATTTAAAGCAGTCTCAACGTTATTACTTTTCATATAATTGTTTGTATATAAACAATAAAAGAAACCAGTATCTCTAGTTTTACTGTTCTATAAAAGTAAATCTCAAGTGCGAAGGGTCTAGGGTAACGACTTATTGGCTGTGAAATACTAAGCACTGAATGCTGTCGATGACTGAAGCTATTTAATTTCGGAGATAATATACAAAAGAGCGCAAACGCGCGCCACTTTCAATACTCATCTTCCTCTGGTGGGTGAGGATTATCACCGTCCAAGTCCTCCGGCGGCGCGAATCCGTCCTGGATCAAGATGAGGTCTATGCTTTAGTTGTATTAAAGGCTGAATACTTAAACATTAAACCGATTAATATATGGAGAAATGCAGACGCCGATCTATAGATAGGCAATTAGAACTACAGTCCAAGACAGCCAGCCCCCCCATAAAAAAAAAATATATGGAATAAATTTGATATAACTTTTAAAATGACTACTGCAAGGTTGACAACAAAATGACCGTGAATTCATTAGTTAGGCCACCAAGTAGTATTAGCCCGGGATCCTACAAACCAAAAATCCATCCACTCCTGGAAAGTCATGGTTAAAAAAAAACTAACAAATATTGTCTTGGAAATAAATTTTGACCTACTTCAAAATAAACAACCTATGAATAGTATCCTCACCTCAGTTGCATATAATATTTCCAAAATCTTCTGAATAACAGGAGCATTGCATTGTTCCTCCATTTCCTGGCATATTACTTCGATATCCCTCAACTTGCCAAAGTAAAAGTCCCTTTCCTTCTCCAAACCTTCCACTGAGGCTTTTAACTCATTTATCTGAAAGTAATAACTTAATAACTCAATATGTAATCACTTACAATTTATTTTACAGCACTTAATTTACAATAACTTAATTTTGTAGAAAAGGTTTAGTTGAGAATGTGTATAGCAAAATCACCAATAATAGAGCTTCAAACATATTATAATCATCAAGACTCCTTCAGAGAGAACAAATTGATGAGCCCATAAAGTAAAATTTATTAAGTGTATTTATTTGCAGAATAGTCAGATGTAGATGTAGCCTCTATCTACGCTGATGTAAATTAAATATAAACTTACATGAAAACTTAACAGCACAAACAATACATATTTCTGACATAAATTGTAATTAATATTTCGACTTATTAGGTAATTAATTACATATAGAATTAAAGTAAAATATTTCCATGATTTACCTGAAGATTAAGGTCTTCAATTACTTTGGAATCACCTTTAGCATTTTGATTTAATCTTAAATTGACTGGTGGAGATCTAATAGCGCAGTTGTTTGCCTTCCCAACTGTTGAATAATAAATAACATATTAATCAAGCTAACATTTAAAAAAAATGTTACAGAAACTTTCAAAATAATTCTGACAATAAATATTCCAATTCATCTAGAAAAAGGTCTACATAAATAAATAAAAATTTGTTAGAATAAAAGCTACAATAATTGTTAAGTAATAAAATATAAATACAACTAATAATTTTATGATCAGAAGAAATAACAATTAAAACTCAATAATGTAGATTAATGTGGGACTTAAAAAGATGGATGACTAAGGTGATTATGACAATATATACTTCTTGTTTTTAAATATAGCACAAATTTCAAAATAATAATGGACATATTTGCTTTTTTGCAACTAAATCAAGCAATGGTTCTTATTTAAATATTTTTTATATAAATTTAATAAATACACCAATATACAAACTATAATTTTTAGAAATTTTTATCAGCAATAGTAATAGAGCAAATCAAGGCAAACTAATAAAGAAAACAAATACTACTGGTTTGGGGTCTAGGAGCGACTTTAGAGATGGGCGGGGCTGGCTTCTTAACGGCAGGTGCTTGCCGGGGCGCAGCGCCCGCCGCGCCGTGACCCATCGGCAGCCCTTCACGCTGCGCCATTGCGTCATATGGCGAGCCACTGTAGTTAGCATCATAAAATTTCTTGAACCATTGCAAGAACTCAAAGTTATCTTGAAATCGACCCTTCACCAGTCTGTCAATGGGTACTATCTACAAAAAAAAAAATAGAAGTGAAAACAAAAAGGATTGAAGTTAATGAAAGGTGCCCACTGGCCATGGGAGTATGCGTGAATGAATTTCTTAGATGCATTTAGATTTATCAAACATACACAATGATATATACAAATTTTGTAATGTTTGGGAAAATATAATGCATCTAAGTTAGTACAGAAGAGTTGTTAGGATGCGTACTGCCCGATTGGTGCAGAGGGGCAGCACGGCGAACACGAGGGGGAGGTGCCGCACTGCACAGTGGTACACCACTGTCGCATGCTCCTGAGCCGATTGTGATTCCACCTCGTGCTTCAAATGCATCATATTCCCTTCCATCATAATTAGCATCAAAAAACTTTTTAAACCACTGTAAAAACTCAAAATTATCTTGAAATCTGCCCTTAATCAGCTTATCCACAGGTATTACCTATAAAATATCCCAAATTGCAGTAAGCAGTCCTATATTATTACACTATAATGTGCCTATTGTCAAATAAAATAAAAGTAAATACTTCTTTACTCTTCCCTTATGGATAAATAGATATTTTTAATTTCAAATATGAATAGCCAAATATAAAAATAAAATATTTTAATAGGATAAAATCAACTTTTGTTTGTATTGTTTATTGAGCTTATGTAAAAAGATAACTTTTTATTATTTTAATTCAAATATTTTTTTTTAAAGCTCTTACCTTATCCACTGACATTTTTTTAAATCCAGCTTGAAGTATTTTAAAGTTCTGTATGTATTCATGTTCAAGGTTTGTCTTGAACTTGATTCGTTTCATTGGTACACTACCCGGGAATAACATATCCATAAATTGGCAGTATGCAGCTCCAGTACACAGCTCTTCAATTTTACAAAAATTTGACTGTAGTGCATCATTTACCCACGCAAGCATATCATGCCGCGATAAATTTTCCGACGTAACGTTTGTTGAGTACACGTTGACTGCCATTGTGCTGTTTAATATTTTTCTAAAATTATATAAAACGAATCAACTTCAACACAGTAATCATCACCGTCGTTCCAAAAAACACAGCTATTTAAACACTTACAAAAAAGAAAGTCTGTCTAAAAATAGGTCGAGATTCTTTTACAAGATAGATAAACTAAGGTAAATTAAATAAATTTAGTGTCCAATTGTAAACTATTATTATTAATCCGCACATATGAAATTGAAATGGTACGACTAATCTTGTCCAGAATAAACAACAATTTAACTAACGACGGGTGTTGTATGACAGTCATAGAAGACGACGACTCATCATAATTATACCACCGGAATATTATCTTCGCTAATGCTTTAAATATTTACTTTAAATTAATAAAAGCAACACTTACTTTTATTGATTCTATTCTGATTATGTTTTGTGTGAATAGTTATCTTCAATAATTTGAGCAATGCGTTTAAAACGTTATTTTTCCTTCAATCTTTTAACCAAAAAGCTCACCTTTTTCGCTTTGCACTTTGCTTTGCCAGAGAGTATAGACCTCCCACAGGTTATTGTATATAAAAGGAAACCCAAACTAATTGAGATGGCATTTTAATCTACCAGAATTAGACTTCAGTATACTAACAGTACGAAGTAATAATCAAATATATGATAAAAAAAGCTCCACTGGGTACATCAAAAATATTAACAATAATTATTATTTTACATATTTTCCTTCTACTATATTTCTCTTATTTGGGCAGAGGTGGAAGAGTTACAGAAATTACAGATTATAGTACACTATCAACAAATATGTACTACTTGACATTGAGGTTAGTTTTTAAAAATAGAGTGAAAGTGAACCAGAAAATCATAATGTGTCAGCAAATGTTGCTATTCTTGCAATGCAATTTCTAAAATAAGGGTAGGATATTAAATTGTGAAAGAGAACGTTGAAACAAGTTTATGAAAATTTGTTTTTATTTTTTAGCCAAATGCATTTTACTAATGTACTCGATATTAGAGTGTTTAATTAACAGCATGACGTTTTAATATTTTTTTTTTTCAATTTAGAATGATTTTGAATATAAACTATTTACTGAACAATTGAAATATCTAAATGCAATAATCACTTAATATATATATGTGTATATTATTTAATAAAATTAAATAATAATGAAAAAAAGTAGCAGAAATACTTAAATTAAGAGGAATATAATTTGCTGTGTAGATACTTATAAAACAGATTTTTTAATACTAGTTTGCAAATAAAATTTTATAATATGGCAACATTGAGCGAATCCCTCCAAAAGCAACCAAGTAGCTGTTCTAAGTTTCGTCAAAATAATAATAAATATTAAACAATGACGGACAATCGCAATCTTGAAATGAGCTATTTTAACTTACGGACTAAACACAAACGAATGTGTCTTGATAATTGCAATTATTATATAACAACCGTGCACTAATTTCAATAATGTTTTTTAATTAAAGATATATTAATATTTTAAAACCAAAGTTGTATGTAGTGTTTTTATTTTAAAATTAAATTTATTCAATTTTAATCGTTTCAAAATGACTCAAGAAAATGAATGTGTCTCTGAATCAAATCCCAATATTAATGAATATAATGAGGTAATCACCAAACCTTATAGGATAACAATGGAATTTCCACTATTTTTTACTATATTATCAGTGTCTCTCTCAGGTGAGTTGTGGCTTTTATCTTTGTTTATATTCATTATTATAATGTGTACATTGACCATTGATAAATAAATCTTTTTATATCAAAAATATATGTATAATTTTTTGTAGCAGATCACAATTATAATTACAATATCTATTTATATATTTGATAGATTAGACATTTAAGATAAAAAGTTTAGTGATTCAAATATACTTCCTATATTATAAATATATAGGTTCCAGTCAGTATTTATATACTTTATATCCGTCACACCTAAAAGGTAACAATGTCTATTTTAAACTTATCATTATTATCTTTTAAATACAGATTTTTTTTTTAATTCAACAATACAATGATATGATACTTTCCATTTACATTTAACATAAAAGTCTGTCAAATTGTTCATATTAATGATAAAATTTTAATATTTTAGGTGCAGCAATAAGTAACATATTATTATATCGCACTTGTGTACACTCCTGTAATCATAGTGAATCAGAATGTCAGGTATTTTTATCACCTGTAAAAAACAATGGAACTCAACAACTGGAGGAAGAGGTACAAAAGTACACAGCTTTTGTGTCCATGGTCAGGACAATAATAGAGTCTTTAGCTCCTGCTGTGCTGTCTTTATTTCTTGGTGTATGGTCTGATACTTATGGAAGAAAACCTTTAGTGGTGTGGCCCTTGCTTGGTATGACATCTATATTAATATTATAAAACTGAAGAGTTTATTGGTTGAAATGAGTTAATCTTTGAAACCATTGGTTTGATTTGAAAATTGTTATTTAAACTTTAATGTTAGATATCCCATTTATGGGCTATGTACAATGATGCTACAGCCAATTAGAACGGAACATCAAGGAATAATTTAGCAATATCAATTTGCATTGTCCCTTTGTGGTGGCTTAAATTATAAATTAATATAATTTTTAGGTATGTCCTTAAGTAGTGGGCTAATAGTGATATACAGTATGATGGGTGATTTAGGGCCGTGGTGGTTCATAGTAACTGTCATTCCTATGTCTGTGTCTGGAGGTTTCACTGCATTGTTTACTGGAGCATTCTGTTACTTAAGTGATATAACTTCAAAAGAAAAACGATCAATAAGGTAAAATTAATTGTCTTTTATTTAGTTTATAACATTTTGGTCATTTATTTACTGAATCAGTAATAACTAGCTAACTTATCGTTTTATTACAAATTGGTTAGGGTAACAAATCAGATATTGTGATCAAATTGTCAGAATTTTATCTCAATATGCTTCTTTACTGAATAATAAGCACATCCTTCCTCATTCAAAATGAAAACGAGTCCCTTATAAGACTTGATAAAGTTATCGGAGTAGAATACAGAAGGCCCACTTTATCGTTAGAAGTTCGTGTTATTTCTTTTTGTCTTATTTAAGTAAATTTGCAAATTACTGATTATTTAATCAGAAATTTACACTTAAACCTTTTATTAAAAAACATTTCCCTAGGATGACAATAGTGGAAGCATCAGTATCAGCTGGCAGCGTAATAGGGTCACTGGCAAGCTCGTATCTCCTGAGGGCGGTTGGAAATGTGTATTTACTCTTAATAACGGCGTCTCTCTGTGTTATTGCCTACGTATTCACTAATTGCTGCCTTGAAGAGTCCTTACCGGGAGCTAAAAAGGTACAAAACAAACAATTTTAATCTATATTACATTCGAGGCATAAAATAATAATTTTATAACGTTCCTGTTAAAATAATTTCCAATTAGTAACCCCATTGCAGTAAATTTATTTAACTTATCTATTTTTTTTACTTAGTTTTTTTTTAAATCTTCATTGTTTGTATGTAGGTATAAGGAATGACTTGCACTATTTAATGTCCTAAACAAAAAAGGAACGAACTTAACTGATAAAAACTACCTCATCTATTGATCACAGAAAGGACATGGTAAATTGTGTTATATGCAGCAAAGGGCACTGCTGCACTTGTGTAAAGTTATAACCTGTTGTCACGAAATTTACTATCAATATTTCAAAGTCAACTATATATTATACATAATGTGTTCAATTTTATTTGATATACGAATGCGCTTAAAGTTAGTTTTAACGTTTCTTTAAGCTAAAGATAATCACCGCAGATGTGGCTAGAGGTGGTAGAGTAAAAGGGATAGATCTCGGCCGATAATTCTTTTACGTTCGCTAGAAAAATCGACAATGTATATTTATTATTATTCGCTGTGTAATATTATTAATATATTCATATGAATAATATTAATTATCATAACTGCGTCTTGTTGTCTGTACCAGTTTATATAGAAAGCTGGATAAAATTCCTAGCTACGCAAATGCTGATCGCTTAAAACAATTGTCATTATAACAGATTGAAATACACCTGCCACATTATCAGTTAGGAAATATAGGAATCTATTAACTATTTTGATACCGATACTTTCTACTGTGTCTATAATAACGGACTGAATTATTTTTTTTTTCAGGGAGGCATTAAGTCCGTATTAGACTTTAAACTGATAAAGGAAATGATAGCCGAATGTTTCAAAAAGCGTCCTAATTACATAAGGGCGCAAATTTTATTACTTACAATTGCAAATAGTTTGTCAATATTTATAATGTACGGGATCATGAGCTTGGGTTATATGTACACTCGGCAAAAACTCCATTGGGCTATACAGCAGTACACGATATATTCGGCCGCACACACTACGATAGCGTTCTTTGGATCATTCTTAGGGGTTATGCTTATACAAAGGTTATTTAAAGTGTCAGATTTAGCATTTTCAATCATCGCTTTCCTGTCAACGGCAGCAGAATATATTATTAAAGCCTTCGCCGTTACTTCGTGGCACATGTACTTGGGTAAGTTTAAATTAATGTCAACGCAAGTAGATTCGTCTACAATTATATTTGAAAGATTTAAAAGAAAACAGAAGTACAAATCGAATATAATGTTGCGTGTCATTTTATTGAAGTAAAACACTAAATTTTTTAAATAAAAAGAGTACATATTAAGGCATTAATTCAATGTTATTAATTCATATGTGTAGTAAGCTTTCTAAGTAACACTTCAATTTATCTGTCTTAGCCATGCATGGTGAAACGGCTGAATGGATTTAGATGAAATGAGACACAAGTAGTTTATTAATTGGATTAAGGCATGTTTCATTTCAGATATAGATCTAAATTAATCGCGTGCGAAGTCGCGAGTAATAGCTAGTCTTAATATTTATATTTATATATTAGTTACAATATATATTAGAGATATATATTATACACATTAGATAATTAATTGAACTATCATTGGTATATATATGTTTTTGTTCACGGCAAAGTTCATATTCTATACTCATAGCTGCTAATATGTGACGCAAGCATACTTAGGCCGTTCAGTTTGTATAATATAAAAATACAAAGACGTGATTCTCCAGAGACAAATAAATTGGCAAGTCGATGGCAATAAAAAAATAAGTTATACAAACAATACAATAGTAAACAAACTAAATATTACAGATACAACATACAACATAATAAAGACTACAGTAATTATTAAGGCAGGAAAGATAAATCTGGTACATCTTGAACCTGGCATTGTCCTTATAGCATTTAAATTGTCGGTTATTTCCATATCAAAACACATTATGAACTTGTGTGCTTTATAAAAATAGCCTTTATGTAATACAGTATAAACCGGTTTTGTATTAATCTTATAATTACAAGCACTAGACTTCGGCAAACATTTCTGACTGGAATGAGCTTCCGTCAATTTATCTCGCAATCGGGAAAAAATTTTGGATTCTGCGTTTAAAATTAGAAATCTTGATTTTTTTTTTATAATTCTTAAACGAGTTAATTTTTTTAAGTGAGATAAATTACTAAAAACCTGATTTAAAAGAATCGGTATTTTTTGTTAACTTGTAAGCCGATATCTTTATCAAAAAAAAACGAAGTTTTTTCTAGAATAAGGTTTATGTAACATATATTGTGATGTCTTTTCTTTGTTTTAGTTTCTGTAAAAATACATTAGTAGATAATTCAAGATTTATAACTTCCCTTTTGAAACTTCGGCAATTTATAAAAAACATTATCCTGAACCCACTTAAATTCTTTATAACCAGTTTTATGTTTGTAATAATTTAAAATAAAAAGGACAAGACGATTAAAGAGTTCGGATATTTCTGTTTTAAATCCTCTGATCCATATTCTCTTAAATCAACTTCAATCAATCTTGTTTCATTGCATTTCAATTTTAATTATGTTCCACTACACAAGTCGGTTTTTATTATTCAAAAATTATGGTAAATGCACTTTGAATTGAAATTCTTTATTTAATATGTACATTAATACAAAGTAGAAAACAAACGACTTTACATTTAAATACGCTTTATACAAATGACTAGTAATTCTTAAATACTATTGAATAATTATACCTAAAGTTTTATGATGTTACCATGCAAAATATATGTTTAGTGTGCAAAAAAGAGGCTTCGATATTTAGACTCCATCTAAGTCAAGGTCAAACATATCTAGAAAATAAATTTAGAATGTATTAAAGCCCACTCCATATAACAGGTTACAGAAAAGACGAAATTCAACAAAAAATTATTTAATTGATTTAGTAATTGTCTAGACGTCGAAATTTAACACAAATTCTTTTAGTTAAATTAAAATTGTTTTTTTGTCATGCTCTACTTATTAGTAAAAACAAAAATACTATGACCTAATGTAATGAAAACGTTTTCAATACATATAAGTCTAAGATCAGTGCAATTTATCAAATGTGGTTTACTCAAAATACAGAAACTGCATTTATTCTCCACATAGACTTCAACAAGGTCTAATCACAGTCGTCTGTACACTTAATGTTCGTATGAGTCACTAAACTTGTAACTTCACATATAAATATATCTATTTATTTCAGCTGCTGGGATATCTCTATTCAGGGATCTCTCATCACCTCTAATCCGATCTATGATAACAAAGATATTACCAGCGCAGGATATAGCAAAAGTATTTGCTTTAATGTGTGCTATAGAGGGTATTGCGCCTCTTATATCGCCGGCCATGTATAATTCTCTATACGCTTACACGATATCATCATTCCCTGGAGCCATTTATATTCTGTGCACAGCAATTACTGGGATCTGTGTAACCTTTTTGGGGTGAGTGATATTTTCATTTTACAAAATATGTTAATTTCTCTACGTTTAAGGTATGAGCTACTAGCCACTTTGTTCTTTTTATACAAAATATACCAGGAGTGCTATGCGGTTTCGCTCGTGTTGATTTTCTGTAAACACGATGACTTTGATAGAATTAAAGTAATCTAAGTTAATCCGTATAATATTAATTGTTAGCTGGGGAAAGTTCTGTTAAAATGGGTTCAGCCCTTTCAAAGGATAAGCCGCAACAAAGTGTCAGCGATTATCATTAATCATAGCTTTTATATACTAAAACCCGAATATAAGACGAATTGCGGCTACATCAAAAATAATAAAATTGAAATAGTTACTGATATAAGTTAGTGAACTTTTTATAACAAAGAAAGGGCTGGCATTGAAAGACATGACTATAGACTATATGTATATACGAGTATTTGGGAATTTTTAAGATATCAAAATTTTTAGTACAGCTGAACGATTTTACATGACTTACGACAAAATTAAAATTATCACGTTTTAGAGGAAAAGGTACATTCTTGCAGGATATATTTGAGAAATAGAATACATTAATACTTAAGATAACAGCATGTCAACAGAACATAGTTAACAATCAATATACTTCAATATTGCACACTGTAGACAAAATCAAATACAAATCTTATCATATATTAACAGTAACGATTAGTACATTTTTCTTATCTGATTACAAAGTTTGCTCTTGTAATAACGCGATAGGCGTCCATATATAATTACAGCCCTTGTATATACGACGTTAAACATTGTCCAGTGTAATAGACACTCGAAGATTTTTACTTTATGCTAATATGAGACATTTAGAAATACTAGCGGGCGCCCAGTGTTAGAAATTTGGCCATGATTAATTTGGATCCTAATTAAGGTTCTGTTGTCAAAAACTATGATTAATAAATATTATAATAATATTAAACATAAAATACATATACAAATAATATTAATCTATTCTCAATTTGACCACAGACTTCAGCAATAAACAAAAAGGGATATATGCGTGTGTGCCAAATACATGGTATTCTGTATAATATTTTCTATATTGATGTAATATGTAGTTTTCTGCAAAATTTAAAACAATAATAGCATTCTCTATATGAACTATAAGTGTGCGGAACTTCATACTCTGTTCGCGTAGTTTTTGTGTAAATGCGTACAAAGTTTTTGCTTCATGTCTTAAATACATAGATTATCCATTGGAATACCTAGCGTTGGCTTTCGTGGTTACAGATCTATAAACTATTACAATTTTTCATTACTACAATGAATATGAGAAAGTAACATCGCTTTTGCATGTACTAATAACGACACTAGTGAATACCTATTGTCTTAAAATTCTATAACCACAAGTTGTAAGTCCAATAATTATTATAGATTCCATTCACTATTCATATTTTAGCTGTTTAGACTAGACCTTGGGCTTTGTAACTTTCGAAAGCTTAAGAATAAATCATAGATTGGAACTAGTACATTTGACCTCAGTAGTTTGAAGGGTTTGATAGATCTTAAAATATATTATCATGACATTCGTTGCAATTGTCAGAAGTATTATATTAATATCATTATTTGGGGTAGAATTTATAAGGATTTATTTAATAATTCAACTTTTGAAAAAAAAAAGACAATTTAAATGCAATCTGACCAGCTGTAACCATTAACTTGTAAAAATGATAATGATCTTCATTTTGGTTGCGAAAAATTAATTTTACCGTATTATATTTTACCGTATTATATTTTACCGTATTTTGGGCCTTTTCGTAATAATTCTATTTTTGTACCGAGGCTAACAACAATTCCATTATTGTATAAGTCAGGTGTGTATTTATAGCCTGCCCTTAAAAGTTGAAGGTTATAGGTTGAACTCGGTAACTTAAAATAATGTAACCTACATATTTCTGACATGGTATGAAATCGTAAAACGCTATTTAAAAGGAGAGAATTTATCGTTGATTTTGAATCGAGCAAACGTGCTATTCTCGTACACGATATTCTTTACATAATCGCATTCACATGTTTACATGTAACCAAAAAAAAAAAACTTGGTTTTTTGAGTCCGTTCAATGACTACGCGATTATCGCTTTTCCACGTAGGATATTGTTTATTTTTTATCAAGTTATGGATAATTGTATGTTCGAGTCGACAAATTCTGCATGTTAATGGGGCTATATCCACGTAACTTTATGATATTATCAACACTTTACCTTTCCCTCTAGATAACACTTAAATTACTACGAGTATAAATACTTATTTAAAATTCTAATTTAATAGATAAAAAACATGTTTTATTTAGATTGTGAAATTTTCAAAGTTAGTTAGGTCATCATAATTTCATTAGTGAATACATTTTGATAATATAATAATTGTGAATATAAATGGCGATCCTTTGTTCTATTTTAATTTTATCAATTAACCAGAAATTGCGTCCATTATATATTGTGTATTTTAGATTACTTACTTAATCATTATGGTTAAAAGTTCATTTTATGTCCTAGTACAGATATAACGTATATTTGTATTTCCATTATGAATTTACCTAACAATTATTCCATTTGTCACTGATCCTTTCCAAATGTCCGTTTAGCTTAAGGGGTTTAGGTGCTCCTAATAGGAATTGTAATTAGACACTCATAGTATGGCTAGAAGTCTTGTATGTCACATGAAAATCTACGTAACCGTTTTATAATCCACATAAACAAAGAGTATCTTGTTTTACGTAAGCAAATAAAATAAATACAAGGTAGACATTGAATTTCAAGATTTAAATGGTAAGTAGGCTACAAGAACAATTTATTTAAGTCTTCTAAGACAGCCGAGTATAATCATTGTGTAATGCCAGCTAGAACTGACCTTATTGCAAACTTGTTCCAGACATGGGATATACCTATTATACATACGAGTACTTTATCCGTTGTATTTCATTCTATTATTCCGCTTTAAATGCATTATGTGTGTAACGAACTTGAAAAATCAAGACCCAAGTAGATTGCATATTAATTTCTAGATAATGTATTTTATTATTAATTTTCTTCAGTCAAGTATATTTTTATCAGATTAAATCGTCGCTTGTTATATTTTACTCGTAGTGGCTCGCGGTATCTGTGATAACGTTAAACTCGTTAAAATTGGTCATTTTGGAGATTAGCTGGAATAAATACAAACAATAATTCTATATAATGTTTCTATTATTCGAGCGGTAGGTGTTTACGTACCGTAAATGTTTATTTTCACATAAATTTGGTAATATAAATAGACAATTTTTTTTTTAAATTCAAAAATGCTGTATTAGTTTTCAAGTACAAATTGAAACATGTTGTCTCAATTAAAATTTTCGAAAAGTGACCTCATTTCTGTAGTTACAGTCAATAAGATAATTTATAATGCGCTTGTTCATGAATCTGCAGATTTTTGTCTATTTTTAAAACGCGTCTGGTAATTAAGTCATTCTTCGGTCAAACGGGCGTTACAATGTCAATGATAATTTAAATGTGGCATACTCGTATTTTCATGACAATTTATAAAACCAATATTAGAAGAACTAAATATGTAGCTAATTTTAACGATAAATAATTTTATCAAAAAAATCAGATAAGGAACCAGAAGAACAGCTTTGCTAAACCCATTATTGCTGTATTATAATGATCAAATTATATTCGTTACTAGAAATGACAAAATTAAGTTTATTTTAGCAATGGGCCGATCTTGAATTTTTTTTAAATTGACTTGGTCAAAGTGATATTTAGCTCTAATTTATGAAAAACTATCAAGGACAAATGATGTTTTTTTTTAATTATTACGGTTATATTCCATTGGTATATGTTATTAATAATTAATTATTATTATTTAAAATGGAAATTGATTTTCAGATTCGTGCAATACTTCAGATGGAAGGTGCCGCCAGTTACATATCAAAATTTGACCAACGAGTAACAAGCTCGTTATATATATTTTACATGGCGTATTGATGTACTAGATCTCAGTTGAAATTTAGTATATAATATTAAGATTTACCAGATTTATATTTTGTTATAAGTTACTGACTGCTTACTACGCATTACATCACGAAAATTTCATATAGTTCAAATACTCTGGACAACGCAATGCGCTAAAATAAGGATAAAGTAGATAAATGAGCGAATGTCAATTCAGTGATAAAAATGTACATTTTTGCATATAGCAGAAAGCATTTTGTCGGACCTTCTTAAGCCGAATAAAAGTTAAGTAGGTCGGTAGCGCATCATTGAATAATTAATGATCTGGTGGCATAGTAAGCCAGTAAATGCTTTTTGCCAGTGTCTCGTTGATAAAATTACACTTACTGATACCATTAGTCGTTTAACTTGTGATTCTATTTATAACACACCAAAAATTCTATAGTAGGGAATATATTCTATAAAAATATATTTTATTATCGATACATATACTCAATATACTTTTAATTGAAATACGATAATAATGTACTTAATGATCTCAAATGGGTATTAAATCATAATTCTTGCAGACTTTTACTTTATATTTTAAATTAATATTTTATTCATGTCTAATCCTATGTTTATTTGACATTTATTGATATTAGTAATATTATATGACATGAATGTATCACTGACTAGTTTTACATCTAGAAGGACTAGTTTAAAGTTTCAAGGTCTCAGTGTTCGTAGCAGATTATGACGTTATGAAATGATTTATCTCGGAACTGTATTGTTAATTATTAGTGACCCACAGTTTTCCTAGGGTTGATTTGGTGTTACGTGACGATGACTAAATGAAAGTATCTTACGTTACTGTTTATATCACAGGCTAGTGAAAGTCTCCTCAAAAGCGGTCCAGCAATTTCCGAATTTGGCCTGAACAAGCCGGCGTATTTATTTATTTCCTTGGCCTTATCCTTCATAAAATACAAGTTATGTAAATTTCAACTTAATAATTACATAATTAATGAAATACCAAAAAAAAATCATGTCGAATGAAAAAAAAATAATTCCCGAAAAACCTCCAGTGTCGAATAAATTAAACACCGATACGACAATTAGAATATTAAGTACATTTTTATTGTTTAATTTTAAAGTGAATGACTGACTTTGACCTTTATTTTATAGTTAAAACTTACGGCTAATAAAAATTTTGTACGTTCTCCTTTTCGTATTGCCTTAATGTGACACTGTTGAAAAGGCGATAAGCAAAGTAAAAGTTTTATTTTTAACTATAATTAAGATTAACGATGAAAAAATAAGAACTACGCCTTCTCAATAAAATCTTTATTTGTAAAAAGATAAATTTTGTACATCTAAAAATATTTGCTTATACTTTTATCAGATGTTTACATACTCAATTATGGAATGTATGCAAAATTGTATAATAAATGATAAATATAGCAAAAGATTTACGTTTGATGTTTTACGTATTTTAACTACATTTAATGAGTTTTATGATTTAACACTAAAAATTATACTATAATGAGCCTTTTACCTCCAAAATGATTTCATTAAAGTTTTTCATTGTTACACGAGATTTAGGTATTGGGGTAGTATTGTATCGGCCAACAAAATTAGATGAATCTTTATAGCAATTATGAAATATCTAATTTTTCATTAGAGTAGTAATATCGGTGCTTATTAGGTTTAAAAAACCCTTGTGATAATCTATTTTGATTATAGTGTTACCAATAAATTTTATTGCAATATTTAATTGTTTTATTTCACTGAAACACCTATTTTTGTGTTAAAAACAATATCGTGTCCCATTTGCTTTTAAAAATATTATATGTATAACGTGTGAATGTATAATAAAATTTTCGGTAAACAAGTTCTTAATGAATATTCTACATACGATTTATCCGCTTTTTTTACCTCTCTACTCTATATTTAATTATTACTTTCGATTTTTACATCTTGGGTTGCACTATTGTACTTTTAGTAAGGATCCCTAACTTTTTAAAAATATAATAGAGCCTATAGCTTTCCTCGATAAATGTACTATCCAATACTGAAAGAAGTTTTCAAATTGGCCCAGCGTTAACTGCGATTAAAACAAATTCTTCAGCTTTATAATAGATTTGTGTAAAATATACTAAAAAAGTTTAGGGTGAACCACCCTTAACATTTAGGGGGATGAAAAATAGATAGTAGCCGATTCTCAGACCTACTGAATATGCTTAAAAAATTTCATAAGAATCGGTCTACCCATTTCGGAGGAGTATAGGAACGAACAATGTGACACGAGAATTTTATATATTAGATATATTATAAACTCGACGGTTTTAATGGAAAAATACGATTTGATTTTAACATTTATTAGATTTTCTTTTAAATTACCTTATTCGAATTTACGTTAATGCCTTATCCACGATTTTTTACAATCTATATTTTGACGAAGAGAAAGCAAATCGATTAGTATTTAGTAAATTGTGGTTTATGACTAAAGAATCTGTAGAAGTCATTAAAGTTATTATTAGTAGTAGTATTAAGGGACTATAAAATAGACACAGAACTAACACTATTTATACAGGATTGAGTTGAATGCATCTTATAATTCAGTAGATTTCATAAAATACTGTCGAGCTTACTATACATTCATTTCATTATTATAAGTAATGTGCGAGGTTTTGTGAAAAACAAATAAACATACCTATTAACAATACACCGTTGTTGTAAAGCGTAATATTTAATTGGGTATGGAATGATAATGTAAGTTTATTTCTAATCTTAGTCAGAATGACATCGGGTAATCTGTGTTAAGCATAACATGTTAATATAATTCCTATGTTCCGGTTGTTATTGGGCTACATGTAAACGTAATTATTGTACTAATCATACTTAACATAATGCGTCTTAAGGCACCCCAAGGTAATAAGTGCAGTTGGAAGTAAATTCCAAGGTAATACTGCAGTGGAATTACAGTTATCTTCATTTAATATCGGCTAAACGAGCATAAGATACATTTCTTTATATTATATTGTTTAAGCTATATAAAGTTACGCGTTTCTTGAATGAATTTCGTCAGTCAACGGCGAGACAACGCGTTTCCGTAATTTCGTTGAGTAGATTTGTTTTTACTTATGTACATAAGAATTCCGCGATGTATAGTTTAAGAGTTTCTACATTAGGTGTGTGGGTGTTATGTTTGGAGATATAGAACGACTAAAATCAATGGCTTATTAGCTTCAGTGCATTAATACGTATAATATATTTTCAGGTATGTGAAATATATGCTTTTGTATTTATAAATAGCTACAAACACACAAAATATTCATGAAGCTTTTGGAATAGGTAACATGTATTTTTTTGGCGTTCTCACAGGTAACTTTATACCCAGAATGACTTAAGATTTGTAGTACTAATTTCTTTTGTTTAAAAAAATTATTATCACATAGATTACTAACTGATTGCAAATAGAGATATCGTTATCAAAAAGCATAAAGATAGGTAAAACAAGATAAAATTCCGTAAAATAAAGTACATATAACTACAAGCTATGCATTATTTCACCAAATGGCTTTGAACTGTTATATACACGTAGATGTATAGTTCAATGAATTTAGCCACCTTTTTGTTAATATCAAGGTATCTCTGCTTAGGTCTTTAAATTAACCCAGAGCTTTTATCTCGTTTACTTCTTAAAGTAGCAGCCATTTATTACCTTCATAATTTATACCTACCTTAAAACAAATATTAGAGCAATAAGTAGGTTCCAAATAATATGATATCTCGGACCCTAAATTTAAATATTGAATAAATATTTCTCTCGAATAAAATTTATCCAAATTCTTATCAAGCGCAAGTGTTGGGTGACTAAAAACTGACTCAGGACGGATGTTATAAAATGTAATAAAAAATTGAATCCCAACCTTAACTGGGATCGATAACATGGAAGCCATATGTCAGGTAATTTAAAAAAAAGAACTATTTCAAACGAATTTAAACAAGCAATTGCACTCAAACGGCTTGCGACTATCGTCGATATATTTACCTATTGCTATTTAATTAAGATTTTTTTCCTTCGGACTATGGGTTCCAACCAATTAAGCATTCGTTCAACCTACTGGGGTTATAAGATCCCCGCGTACAACGCATTAGCATATTTATTTAACGAAGGCTTGGTGTCACCATAACTGGTATATTCCTACTTTACTTTAGTGTAGAGTTAAGTCAAATCCAAGTGTCTGTTCGAGAACGAAATTGCACATTTTAATATAATTTAAAATAAATATATTAAAATACCTACGACAAGTGACCTACGTTAAAAGTAAAGAAACGGAAAACATATTTTGTTTTGTAAATGTGATATAAAAAGTATTTATTAATAAAAAAAAAATCAATGGTCTTCGAGGTGACCGTGAACTAACCAAGGCATCCGTTATATAGGTAATTCCCTTGTAAGGATGCATATTACTTAATAATAAAAATAAGATTAAATATTACATTCCTTTTAATATGTAACCTTAAATGACTTATTAAAAGGTTACAAGCGTCCCTTTCTATCTTAACTCTATACAAAATTATATTCCATGTTATGTTATAAAATGTGGTACATTACAAAATGAAATCTTATCTCTGTCTTGAACCGTTTTTTGTGAATAAAGGAATAGGCGGGTTCGTTTGGATGCAGGTGGCGTCGTAGTGACGTCACTACATATCTAAGCAAATTAATGTACCCATCGAAGTTGTATACAATGCAGAGTGTACTTTATACTATACAAACAGTAAAGTTTCATCATTTAATCCCCCCACTTAGGTCGTTACTTACATTATTGTGTTATAAATTTACGTCCGCGTTAGTCGTCCTATGTAGAGTAATGATCAACCAATTGTTATGAAATGACTCATTCGGCAGAGATATACGAACACAATTTTCATTGTATGATAATATTTATCAACGATATAACTAATTCCAGTCGGTCCTCTAATGTTTTGTTATAAATGTAGTGTTGATGTGAGTTTATTTGTAAGCATAATTATTAAATAA
This sequence comes from Hebomoia glaucippe, assembly GCA_025727935.1. Lineage (NCBI taxonomy): Eukaryota > Metazoa > Arthropoda > Insecta > Lepidoptera > Pieridae > Hebomoia > Hebomoia glaucippe. The sequence continues at coordinate 6,650,474 of JAOSYY010000015.1, forward strand.
CAGAATTGATAGTAACCTTGATTACTATAGTTTTTTTGTACTTATAGTGAAGGCGTTAAAATGTCTAGCCAAGATGAAGCATCGATGGAAGTGAATGTGAATTTACCGAAAAGAGCAATAAGCAACACTATCGAACTGCCGTTGTTCTTGAATATGGTAGCAATATCACTTAGCGGTTTGTATTATGCATTTTATTTTGTTTTAAATTTATTTTACCTTATATAAATAGCTGTATAATATGTTACTTTACAAGAGCATACAAAGAGTCAATACCTATACAACATTTATAATCCTTATTCTTAATCAGAACAGAAGTCATTGTTCAAACTTATGGCATTGTCAAATGGACACAATGTCAAAACTTCCTATAGAAACAATAGTTTGACAATTCTTAAAACTAGATTAAAAGTTTAAAACTGCTACTATAAGCAACAACATTTTACCGTTTTCGCTATTAAATTCGATATACTTCTATAATATTATCTATCTATTGTTTCTTTAATTGAAATGTTTAAAATTATGTTATTCAAGAGTACAAATATTGTAATGTTTTCCAGTCAGTTACTTTTATAAAAGATTTATAAAAAATCTATAACCAATCTCAGCGTGATTAAATCAATCATGTCAAGGAAAATGACTCGCTTTTTTCTATAGTAATTATTATAGTTTACAATTTCTGAGAAGTTTTATTATTATATTCAGGTGCTGCCTTAGGAAATATAATACTTTATCGTTCTTGTGTCCACGCTCTGAAGTTCCCTGAAGAAGAATGTCGTCCATTTCTCTCACCAGTAAAAAATAATGAGACGAGCCATTTGGAGGCAGACGTTCAAAGATATGCTACATTTGTGTCAACGGTAAAAATGGTATTAGAGGCGGTTGTACCAGCATTTCTTTCCTTTTTTCTCGGTGCATGGTCAGACACTTATGGACGTAAACCTTTAATAGTATGGTCACTGTTAGGTGGGTATAGCCTTTAAATTATACTGCTTTATGTAAAAGTCTCAGTATAAATAATAATAGGAGATCTAATTAACTACATTAAAATTATGTTAGTTTTCTTATAACTTCATTAAGTAACCTTTGACCAATGGAAGTAGATGCTATAATATGTACCTGTGCATTATTATATCAAAATATGTATAAATAAGATTCATCTTTTTGTACTCCCAAGTATTTTTCATATTATTTATTTACCTGAGATAGAGATTTACTTTTGATAAGAGACGAGTGTTTGTAAGCACTTAACGTCGTTAAAAAAATAACTAAGCATTTGTTGATCTTTTTGGGATGTTATAAAATATCGAAATGGTTTTAATAATTCCTCGACATTTGCCCAAATATTTTTTAGTCTCTGTCATTCGTAACGTCAAATAATTTGATTTTGAAAAGGGTATAAGACAAGGGCTATAAAAAGGACTCCATTTAAAGTTTATTTAACCTGATCAACGAATTCTTGATTGGTTTGTATTCATTTTAGGTTTTTGTTTTTAGGTGGAACAATAACAAGTATGTTACTCGTTGTTTTTGGGTTAATGGATAATTTAGGTCCATGGTGGTATATAGCGACTGTGATACCGTTCTCATTAACGGGTGGTTATGTAGTATTATTCACAGGTGCCTATTGCTATATTAGTGATACTAGCTCTAAAGAAAACACATCGCTTAGGTAATGTTTTATTTAATTAATAGTAGCCTATTCAGTTCATTTGATGCGTGTTTAGAAACCGCTAATGAAGTAGGAGAATTAGTAAATATCTCAGATGTTTCATTGATATCTACGGGTGGAGCGAATAAATAATAATAAAATTACAGCGCAAGGTTTGTCAATTATCATTAAAAGAATTTGTCATGTGCTTGTTCCACTTTAATGTCTTGCAAGAGAATTACGAAGATCACACCATATTTTGTGCGGTTGTAATGATGATTAAAGTAAAAGAATTAACTCCCATTAACATTGATCGAAGTATATACGTTTTGATGATGTGAAATTATATTATATTTTAGGATGACTATGGTTGATGCTACAGCAACATCCGGCAGTGTCATTGGCTCTATATTGAGTTCGTATTTAATACTGTCGATTGGAAATGTATACCTTCTACTATTGACATCAACACTTAATGTACTTGCATACGCATTTGCTAATGTGTACATCAAGGAATCTCTAAATGGAGCTCTTGAGGTAAATCCTTGAAATTTTAATAATAAATTTACCTAAATACATACACACACATATATATATATATATATATATTAATACACGATATTTAATGTTTTAGGGTGGATCGACAAGAGTATTTGATCTTTTATTAGTGAAAGACATGTTAAGAGAATGTTTTAAACGTCGTCCTGAGAACAAGCGAACGCAAATTATTTTAATTTCAGTGTCGAAATTCTTATTAATAATAATTTTATACGGAACTAGTTCTTTGGAGTATTTGTTCACAAGAACACAGTTACATTGGTCGCTACAGGATTTCACGCGATATTCCGCAGTCAGCACATCTATGGCATTTGTCGGGGGATTCTTCGGTATTATTGTTGTACAGAAATTGTTACGTCTTGGCGATATTTCTTTTGCGATATTCGCAATTTCAAGCAATATTGCAGAGTATATTTTTAAAATATGTGCTGTCTCGTGGTGGTATATGTACTTAGGTAAGTTATTTTAATTTATTAAATCAAAGAGAAATAATCAATTCTCTAGATTACATTTAAAATTGAACAAAATCTAAAAAAAACATTTCCTGTAGCAGCGATCTTGGAAATTACATCTGACACGACTATACGTTTAAAAAATTTAATAAATTAGATTAATATTTTACAAAATGTATGACTATTACAGGTTCATTAGTGTCTATATTCAAAGGACTTTCAAGCGCGTTAACGCGATCCTATATTAGTAAAATATTGCCATCAGAAGATGTAGCGAAAATATTTGCATTAATGTGTGGGTTCGAAGGCTTTGCTCCGCTACTGGCGCCTCTCATGTACAACTCTCTTTATGCTATGACTTTGACAACATTGCCCGGTGCTATTTATGTACTGAGCATTATCCTTGCGGCTGCTTGTGTTGTTATGTTAAGGTAGGCTTTTGTTTAAAAAAAAATAAACATTCAGTGCGTTAGTTTCCGACGTCAGTGGAATTTTCTGAAAATAAATAATTGGTACATAATTTATAATTCTATGATACAGAATATGTATTTTAACATACGCAGAAATACGCAACGTTTGCATTAATATCACTCTTAATAAAATTTGCCTTATAGGATAAAAGATCCTGTAAGAGACTTTAAAATATATAAAATATGATAATATAGCAATCTATTCTATTGATTATTTATATAATTATATCATTTCAGTTTTGTCCAATATTACTACTGGAGAGGCTCTAATAGACATTACCAAAGTATTAGTAGTTCATAAGGTATTTAAATTTTTATTAATACAATTCATATAAGCACTTATCTCTTGAAGTACTCACTTTAAATTATTACACGTGACATTACAATCGCTTATTTGTATTACAGATTAGACGAGTGCAACAGCCGTTGAAACACCAAGATAAAGCTTCCTCGTTACTTTGTTAAGGTTCCCTGCTGTTCTAACAACGATATTCCATACATTGTACTAGAATTCGGTATATAATACCTTTAGATTTTACAACCAAAATTTCTATTACAAGTATAAGGACTGTTTACAAGATAGTATTATTCCAGAGATTATAAATAATGTACTTAAGTTATAACGTAACAAATACATTGTTTCCGTTACATTACTCTCGTTCACTAAAAATATGTATTGCTCTGTGATACCATTTATATTATTTAATAATAAATATTATTTCGTGTTAATCTTATATATTGCTCCGGTCTATTAACATATCTTTAGATACTTATTGATCCTTATAGGAGCGGATCCCAAGTAAGATCGACGTCACCACCATTACCATCCGTTTATAAAACGAAAAAAATATTTTAACCAATACAATGTGATGTTGAACACATACCGCAATGCAACAGGCAACCCCATGTTGCCTAAAAAAATATGGTCTATGATATAATTAATTAAAATTTTGAAAACTTGTATTTTCTAATTTCAGTGACTTACCTTCAATGAAATGTATGCTACATGCAAAAGCTAGCTTGTCTACCTTCTTCTGGCCCCCGTTACCTTTTTGCCGTGTGTAAATAGGTAGTAGTCATTACGCTCATGTGCTTTCCGCTTTAAAATTATATAATGAAGGAAATTTCATTGCGAATACAGTAATGCAGGGTTGCCATGAAATTACCTATTCAAAAATCCGTAAAGCGGAGCAAGCATGCGTGCACCTAACCTAACCAACTTATGTACACAGTGGACATAGAAAATCAACTAGTTTTTTTTTTAAAGTTTAGTTACTTCTATGCTTGGGAACCCCAATGGTATGTGTTCTGCAGCACATTTTATTAACTGACATATATTTTTCATTCGTTAAACAAATGGCTTAAAGATCTTACTTGGGATCTTTGACTATTATCCTTTACTCCTCTATACCATACTTTTAAGTTCCCCTCATACAATCATATACTTTTTCACAAATAAAACAACTAAATGATTTGTACTCTTTATTGAAGTATGCTATCAAATCAGAAAGCGATTATTTTTTTTATATCAGACTATACTAGTACCTGCCTGTAATATCTTAGTTAGAAAGGGATATTTAAAACCCTTTTCAAAGTCTCGGCGGTATTTGTAATCAACATAAACACCTTAGGTGTTAGACTATTCTACTTAATTTAATCATCACAGTCTTTAATATAATACAAGAACCTATGTTTGTTAGATTTGTACAATGACGTTTGCTAAAATTCGAAGAATTTACGCAGGTATGTATGATGTTCTGTGAGATTCCTTAACATAAAAAACCAACGCTTTAGCTCCACAGATTAGACCTGAATGGAGGCAAGAATGTTTTGTACAGGTATAAAGTTTCAAAAAATGGTAAAATCCACTATTGAGTTGCATAAAATACCATCTAGGTATATACAAAATGAAGTGAAATATGAGAAACAAATGAAATTGGTTGCCGCTGAGTATGAAACAAATTGAGCATAGATGAGTATAACATGAGCAATATAACACATCACAGATAAAAAAATATCGGTATGATCTTTAAACATATTTGTATAGAAATAAAAACTTAAATCACTCCAACAAAAACTTAACGGAAAAAGTATCCAAGTCTTAACCTAATAAGTACAACATATGGTTATTTCGATCAATGGACTTGTGCAATGGTATGTCGGTGATAAAACTTTATGTTAGCTTAAACTTAAAAATACTTGTCACATCTATTGCAGTCTTGAGTAACTTTAGTCTGTATCTTTCACAAATTATTTCGTCTCTTGGAGATTATTTGATTACACAAAACTTAAAAATACCTTGTTAACTCAACTTAATACCTATGTAACACTTGCATCTAATAATCACCAAGGATTTATTTTCAAAGTTAGCTCAAGCACCAATGATACACGCACCACAAGTTGCACGCACAAATCACTAAACATCTTTGTAACTGTTTGCAGTCGTGAAGTTTACCACTCCTCATCCGGCTCTTGACCGGGCTCCAGCGCTGAATTAGTGTTTTTGAAGTTCTGAAAATAATTATAAATTTAAAATTACGCATCAAATGCCACCTCGGTTGTCCAGTAGTAATATTGTACTTGACACTAGAAGCTCCTATGATTTAAGGTTATTAACCCAGGGAATCAAGATAAAAAAATTGTTTAGCTCCGTAAGTCATAGAAAAATATCTAACGCCGCAATGGGTGACACAGAAAATCATTTATTTATCGGATACTGAAAGAACATGCAAGTTAATAATATTGCTAAGAGTTAACTATACATAATACAGTATATCTATGGAACTCTACATCACATTTCTATACTAATAAAAAACTATATTGTGCTGATAAAAAGCTATGTACAATTTGAGGTATGCTGTAATTCGCAAACAAAAATATGAAGAAATTGTAAAATGAAAATCTATATATGTTATACTAACCACCTGTGATTTGCGCTTACTTTTAGAACAATAGACTCGAAGCACAGAAAAAAGATATATTGTTTTTCCTCCAAAAAGGAATTTCAGGATTTTATTTTAAAATGAAAACAGAATTATGACCTCTAAAACAACGATATTCATGCCACTTGTACAAAAATATTTATTTATATACCTCGTTATCAATTGTCCTCTGTTGTTTGCATCGGAAAATATTAGAAGAACAATTTATTAAATACGTCATCGTAATAGCGGACTCAGGTGTGAAACATATGATTAAACTATACAATATTCTACTAAAGTTAAAAAATTGTCAATGAATTTGGACATTTTCATCATGTTCTGTAACTTAAATAGCTAGATAATATATTATTAGGCTTATCTTAAAATAAGAGTAAAATTTATTAACCTTTTTGTTGCATAATATTATTATCAGAAATTTATAAGTGAAAAAAATTCCAGATACATATTAAACGAAACTTGATAAATTATCATCCTCGGAAAATGAGTTAAATAATGTGGTCACCTCAAAGTATGTGAAAAAAAAATGCACTCACTCTGATATCGCTTCCACCATACTTGTTACTCTTGTATGTGGCAGTACCACCACCTTGGAGGAAGTCTGGTACGGGCTGATCAGCTTGACGCAGTATCTTAGCTAAATCGGCTGCCAGGGCATAATCCTAGTAAATATACATACTTATCTGTTAGTTTAAGAACAACTCAAATAATGTACATAAAAAAGAAATACATTTTTAATTTCAAATGTCTTTCACTGTTTGATAAATATTTTATTTCTTGTCTGTCCCTCTGTCTATTACAAAGTAATATCAAAAATGCTAAAGATACAAATTTAAGATTTTTACACAAAACTGTCCTTTGGACTTACATTAAGCTTCTTTGTTTATTGGTAATTTTTGAACTAAAATGATATAAATTTATAAAGTCAGTATGTTTACCTGATCATGCTCGTAGAAAGAGACAGCTTTGCCGCGGTTGCCGACGCGACCTGTTCGGCCAATGCGGTGCACGTATTCGTCGATGCTCTTTGGTAGATCGTAGTTCACAACTATATCCACGTTCTTAATATCTGCGTGTAAAACAATTTATTCATGATTTTGCAATAGAAATCACTATATATACTAGCTGACCCAGCAAACGTCGATTTGCCACATAAATATATAAAATTAGGCGTTATATGTACTTCTATATGATGTATTATAAAAAAATAAACCTAAAAATGTTTGCCTGACAAAATAAAAAGAAAATTACCAGTGGACCACCCTTAATATTTAGAGGGATGAAAAATTCTCAAACCGACTCTCAGACCTATTGAATATGCTTAAAAAAATTCATAAGAATCGGTCGAGCCGTTTCGGAAGGGTGTGGGAACGAACATTGTAACACGAGAATTTTATATACTATATACACACACACTAAGTTGGGCGAGAGTGAATCTCTAGTTACTCTTCCATCTAAATCGTTGAATTCCTGTAAATAAATTTTTATATAGAGACCGTGAAAGTACCGCTAGTGAAATATATTAAACTCACCAAGCCCTCTCGCGGCGACTGCGGTAGCGACTAGAATGACATGACGACCGGTCTTGAAATTATACAATGCCTCTTCTCGCTCGCGCTGCATGCGATCCCCGTGTATGGATGTCGTAAGTTTTTGCTGCTCGGACAGCATTGCCGCTATATAGTCAGTATTTCGCTTTTTCTCAACGAATACTAACACGCGTTTGCCAGCTTAAACAGAAACAAGATAACTAAACTTACGCTTGGTTTTCAAACTTGAGTTACAATCTACTACTGAGAATTGTCAAATTAATCTCTTAGTTACGAGATTGATAATTCTCAAGAGATTGTCTTCAATCATATCTTGGACAGTTTCAATTCTTTCGTATTTTATTTGTACGATAGGAAGTCTATTTACATGTAGATCACAGAAAGCGATCACTGTTTCCTATGGACATCTTCTTGACCAGTAGATCTAGGAGACGCGTTGCTAATCTAAAGGCCTTAGCCATAAATTACCGGACAGAACTTATACTTTTACGAGTTCCTACCACCATATTCAATGCTTAAAAATACGTGTGTTTTTGACGCTCATCCGGCCACAGGACAAAACAAGGTATCAATATTTAGTAGTCAGATTAGTACGATTATGAAACGTACCATGGTCTGCAACTAATTGCTTCAGCTTTGTCTGTTTCTCATACTTAGTGACTTGATAGAAGATCTGCTCGACGTCTGAGCTGGCTCCTCCTACGATTCCCACCGCCACAAACAGATAGTCGCTAAGGAATCGTCCTGCTAAGTGCTGGATGTCCTCCGGGAAAGTCGCAGAGAACATTAGCGTTTGGCGTTCACCCTAAAAAAGGTTATAAAAATATACCAAACGTAGCAAATTCACCCTTGTAGACTAAATTTTTTAGATTAGTGAAATAAAAGTGTCTGTTTATAATATAAAAAAATATTATTTTGAATCCTTATGAAATATTATATGGTACACACTTTTTACTGGCAGATAGCCAATTCTCTATAACCAACTAAGGCTAATTTTATTTCATGATCATCATATACTTTAAACAATGCAAGTGAAAAGTGGGATACTGTGCTTATTATTCTAGATTACTCACACTGGGAACCATGGTAGGGTGTTGCATCATTTTTTCTATGGATGGCATGAAGCCCATGTCAAGCATACGGTCAGCCTCGTCAAGTACCACAAAGCGAACACTTTCGAACGATATGCGGTTACGATCAACGAAATCGTGGAGACGGCCCGGAGTTGCTACAAGGATGTGACAGCCCCTCTGTCGATCAACATTTATTTATTAAGAAATTGTTTTTTTATTTTTTTGATAAATGGAAATATATATTTTCGATACGATTAAAGTAATTTTTTTATTCCAATAGCGAAAATACGCCAAAAGTTGCCGACTGCGTGTCTTGCCAACGTTAATTTCACAAATTTTATTTTATTCAAAATTGATAATTAATATATCTATTTCAGATATTTTTTATATTCACTTACCGCAATCTGGTCACTTTGATAACGCACAGCGGTGCCTCCGTACGCGACAGCGATCTTTAGTATTGAATGGTATGAAAACTTTCTCGCTTCGTTGAAAATTTGCAATGTCAGTTCCCGGGTCGGCGCAACAATAATTACCTTTAACATATAACAACATTAAATTAACAAAGCCGTTATACTACATAATTATAAGATATATATTATAAAAGCAAAAAAATACGGTTGAAATGACAGTGTTAAGGAGTGTGAGGAAAATGTAGTGACAAACATTGACAAAGGCATGGTTGCGTGGTTTGGATGTCTTTCTGCTTTCAGTCATGCTCTGACATGTGTCAGAGCATGACTGAAAGCAGAAAGACATAGCAGATATATCAGGCGAATGTGGCGGTCAATCTAGATGGAAATTCCGAGACCTAATCGAGAATATGCTAAGGAAAGGCTACGTCAAGAGAGTGTATTAATGGAAGCAAATGAAGTGAAAGGAGTTTGTCAGGATGTAAAAGCGGTAATCTCTGCCTACCTCTTCGGGAAAAAGGTGTGGCGATATTTATTTTTTATTTATTTATTTACTTATTACAACATTAAAAAGATACTTAAATACTACAGTGTGCTATAAACCATAATTG
>JAOSYY010000015.1:6707508-6720757 GCA_025727935.1 Hebomoia glaucippe
CGAGCTGTTTTGGCGCACTATTGAAAATATATTAGAAAAATAGCTATAAATTTCGTTATTCATTAGTTTATGACCGACATAAAGGTTTTTTCCTAATTAGTAAATGTGTATTTATATAACAGAAGTGAATTTCAAAACCTTTCGTCATGCCTATTATGCTTTTTTTTAATAAAGGACGTACGCGTTTTCGCCTAGTGGCTATTAAAACTAACCGGACGTTAATGACAATTATGCTTTATACGTTTTATTGACTGTCCGGAACTTTGGTGTGATACAAAATGTATCGACAAATGTTATCTGTTCCACAAAATCTTTTAAAATTAAGCACAAGGACTTGCTAAGGAAAGTCCACGTCCAGAGTATGGGTAATCGTCGTGTATTAAGGAGCGATTCTATATGCGTATGTTACGTGCCACATCAGATATCTGCCAGTGGAAATTCCATCAAAATCGATTCAGCAGTTTCAAATAAGCAAATAGACAGATAGACAAAAAATTTCTAAATTATGCTTCTGTTTTAAGTATCATATGTTTTCGTAAACAGTTGTTATAAATGTCGTTAAATTTTGAGTTTGAAACTGTTTTGTGTCTGAAAGCGTTCGCAAAACTTAGACGTGTCCATTAGGAGTACTCACTAATTGTTTTCGAGAATTCGAGTGACGTCATCTCTCTCTCACGGTTAATAAAAATACCGCGTCACCTCTAATACAGTTTACATCGAGCTGATAATACTCCTTAATTGGATATCGACATAGAGCACTGTGAGAGAAGCCACAAATACAATAATATGTTTTCTGAATCACTACACATTGTATCTTTTATTTACTGGAACGATCTAAGCCTATTTTGTGTCACGTCTGGAGCCCTGAGCAGTATTTTTATAGAAAACTAGAAACGCCTCGCGGTTTCACCCTTGTCAAAATGTTACATCATAGCCTGTTATTCTGATGTGTAAGCTGTGTTAATGTAAAATTTATCAAAATCCATTCAGTACTTTTTGCGTAAAAGCGTAACAAACATACATCCATAGATTCTTAGAAGCGTTCGCCATTACAATAATAGGACTAACGATGTTATTAACAAATATCTTTAAAAACATAATCTTGCTGAAATACTGATTTAGCTGTGTTCGTAGCGATAAGCTAAAAACCTCTTAAAGGACAGTTTTAGCTTTCATGAATGTCATTTTTAAAAACAGTCCAGTATGTCATCTATTACACTACTATAGTGGGTTGAATTTTTTTACGAGGAGCCAGTTCTGTAAAAATTATATCTATGGAAGGTAAAAAGTTTCATCTTTATATGAACAGCGGTTTATAAATGGACAAACAAACGTACATTAACTTCTAAGTACTGATACGAAAATATAAGCAATATAAAAAGTTTTTCAGGAATCGACACACATTTCTATGAAGTCAATAGGCATTTAGTTTTAATATGTACATCTGTCTGTCTGTTTAATGTCGTTTCCGTGTGAAAGGATGCTCTTCTTCATATAAAAGTATATACGATCGCTATTTATGATAGAAATACATATTATAAAATTTGTGTGTTTGTTCTGACCTATCTCCGTGACTGCTGGCCCAATTTTGATGGGGTTTTAACTGTCGAACTGTCTTATTTTAAGGTCATCTACAGCGTTATGTACACATAAAACAATCTCAGGCAACACAGCGAACTATTATGATGCGAATGTGTTTGTATGTAAACGTTAATCTCAGAAACAGATGCACATCTTTCAAGCATTCTTACACAAGATAGGACGTACTTTTTATATACAGATATAGTATTAATATTTGACACAAATTAACGATTTGGACGTTCAGAAACACGTTGAATGAGCGCTAATGTTATTTTAAGGGTATTATTTCGATTTGCATTCAAATCGAGAAATTATAATACCGTATAAAAGCCACAAAACATCATTTGTACAGAAAATTAGTTGCTTCCGCAATCGTCAATATAACTAAATCGTATATACATAATACTAGTGATACGCCCTAGCTTCGCACGGGTACCTAAAATTTAAACGTTTGAACGTTGTGTTCAGTAGTTTCGAAACAACCTAGACACGAGATTTTTAAACATCTTTACAAGCCAAACGGACTAGATCAGCCACACCTTCAATGACAGTGGTGTGCATCCGTATGCACAGTTTTATTTTATTAAGTTTTTTTAACAATTTTTACAATATGATTACGAGGTTCGACGCTTATTTTGTGGACATGTTTGTGCTTGTATCTGGGCATACAGTTCGCATACTTTTTCCTTTACGATACGCTACGAGTGAGGGCCTTAAGCCTCTTGGCTTAGTAATCATCAAAATGAACATCGAGACATCATGGAGAATATTTATGTTGGAACAAAGGGATCGTCAGCTGTATTTCAATTTAAAATAGTAGCTATATAAATAACATTTTTCGCATTTCTATTGATATTTCAGTAGTTTGGCTCAACGCCAGGTTATGGTAGCGTGACCAATATATATGGCCCATACGTGATCATAACTTTATTCTGATGCACTGAATTATACAGGGCGGCTAATTTTGTTTTAGCTAAAACGGCTTAATCGATATGAATAAAACTTTAAGAGGTTATGTAGTCCACTTTTCACTTTGGTACGATTTTGAAACTTGTTACAAAGATTTTAACAGACATTTTGAAAGGTGGAAAAATATTTAGTAATTTGGAAAGATAACGAGACTACCTAGCAATAGATAAGCTGCAGGATACCATCCATACATCCTAGCATTTAAAACTGTTATCATTATATAGGTGCTGTGTATTTTTCTAAGCTACCAAGAAATTATGGTCTGTCTTTTAGTATTTGAAATGTATGGTAATATGACTCTCTACTTAATTCTGGTCTTAAGATATTTAGACAGACCAAAATGATTAGACTGAGTATGTGTGTTTATATCGAGATAACATCATATAAGGAATCAACTTTCGTATATTTTCACAAAAATTAGGCTGGATAATTTTTACCTACTTTTTTCGTATACGAATATCTTTAAATTTTGGATTGAATTTCATTGTTTTCGTTGAGAACTGATATGAAGTGGGTCACATTTATGATTTTCGATAACAGATAAGGTGGGTAACTTGTTCGAAAACATATCTGTTTATACTTCTTTATAAGCATCTAGTGAAGGTTTAAGGATTCACGATTGTCACGATGCACGTTCTAAAGCGAACAGTTAGCCAGTGAGAGGGCATGTCCTTGTAGGCCTATTCTTCGGTCGCAGCTGGCCTGACCGTTTTCAATATTCACAGCTGAAGGTGTCGATTGCAGTTATTTTAACAACGAAAGAGCATTGGGACAAAAATAACACGTCCACCTCATAATTAGTTTATCTTCTTACATAACTTGTGCACGTGCAGTGGCCAAGACGGTTCACGAAATCGATCCTAGACGAGTTAATACTGACAAAAACACGATTGAAACCTTTTTACGCAGTTAACTATTTCGCTATGATGACGAAATTCGAAAAGTTAGTCAACTTTCGGACACCGTCTTTAACTCACTTTCTACACTTTTCCTAACATTCCTAGTGGTATCCCTAACTTTTAAAAGTTGTCGTACTCACCTTTAAGCCTAAAACAGACACGGAATATTTCAACGGGACTTTGTCACGATTCTCACACGCGCGGATGCAATTTAACACTTATCTTTCACATAAAACAATTTACAACAAATTTTTAACGACACTTTCTTAGATTATCACGTGTTACTGGGTACTCGATACGTTTCGGGATTTACAAAAGTCCATTGAACTGTTTCCGATGAAATTTACGTCTAGCGAAATTATAAGTACGGAGTGGCAACGGTGTATAGTTTGCTTCGCGGTGCGGCCGCCAGGCGGCGCGGCGTTGTGAAGGGGGGCGGAGCCGAGAGGGACGCGGGCGCGCGAGCGAGACCGCGATACTGGCATTCCACGTCGCGTCGCAACGGCGAAGGGAAATGTTTTATCACGGTGTAGTTATGGGGCATAATCAATGTGAAAACGATTGTTTAGATGATCGGGACCCGGGACTGGGCAGGCCATGGCGAGTGGTGAGTTGGTGACCTTTTCGCGGTATCGCGTCACCGCGGGAGGCGATAACACGAGGTCGTCGGTCGCGCGACGTTGCCGCTCCGCGCCACGTTTGTTCCACGCATTACGACGCCGAAATCCCTGAACCTACCTACACCCGGTTAAATTATAAATCCCACACCTCTAAGCTGCCTAGACGGATCATTTGTGTTCTATAACCTATTTTCTTAGTCTTAGAAGGTAGCTACAACCCCCAGAAGGGATCTCGACTTCGCTATCAATCTCAAAATCTCAAGTATATATATAACACAACAAATAATACATTTAACGTACATATGCATCATTTCTTTTGTCATTATCTTTGCATAGCGTAATATTGTTAAAAACGACTACCTATTGTTTTATTACGCTCTTATCAACTTCGTCATTCAGATGTCATGGCCGATAATTATATTAATAGGTATTTATAAAAGAATGTGAAATATTTTTAAAATAATAATATTTATCTAATGGCTATCGTAATCAGTGGCGTTTAGTAACTTGTATCTATTATGAATCCTATTTTTATCTTATACATTAACATGCAATGGAATCTAAAACAATTGAATAGGCGGTATATTGGGCTATTACAACAGCCATTTTTAAACGTAAATAGTGAGTTGGAACATGTAATAAAAGACATTGTTTTAAAAAATTATCTGTGTAAAGATATAAAGACCAAGTCAAAATTATATTATTTACATATTTGCTAACGATTAATTGTATTTTTTTAAATTATAGGCGTAAAAATTGAGGACAGGTGATCAATTAGAAATGATGCCTGCACTCTGTGGTATGAGCACAGATCTGCGCAAAACTTTCGTCTGTACAAAAATAAACTGTAACTAAAGCGTATAGTTTTTATATAAGTATATTATTTATGCTTATTTTGTTCACCGAAAATATATTATTAATTTATTTATATCTGGGCCATAACTCGGGCTCCATATTTTAAATCAAAAATAGAAATATTTTATTTAAGTCACCATATTGTTTTTGTTACCAGCTTATGTAGTCTACGCAGAATACCAGTACTCAAATCGTTTCTCCGCTTTTGCACGACTCAATTATTAATACATTGTTGAACCCGTGTACGATTTTAATACTGTCGTGCATTTAAATACATGATTAATGATCATTGGCCCATAAAGAAGGAAACCTTCCACTCGGTCCTCGAGTGTCGCTTCGAAACCAGCACTGATGAAAAATTGTTGTGAGAAAAGTTTTCTCTGTACTCTTGGGCACTAGCTCTGCCCAGTGGTTTAACCTACATGCATTTTATGTACATTTATATATTTATGAAAATGAATATAGGCATAAGTTACGTTACATAATATCAGCTATCTTGTAATGGAAATCCCGTCAAAGTTGGTCTAGCCGTTTCTGATATTATCCTGCGGAGACAGACAGACATACATTGTGGTTGTTGCAAATAACGTATATAGCTTGAGAAAAGTTCTATTATATCGATATCTATTATAATAGTACATTTTAATATGATTTATTTATATAAATATCGACACAGAGGTGTGTTTACGCCAAGCGGAAGTAAAACACGAAAATATCATTCCCAAATAGCTACTAAGCTTCTGTGTTGATATAGAAAGTACGTTATATTATATAGAAGGATCGTGGGGGAATAGTCGACCTTCACGGAAGCAGAGCTCTAATTATGACGTCCACCCCACCCCGTCCCCAGTGGGGGGAGGTCCCCCATCCCCCAGCGCCCTATTCAATTGTATGTCTCCATACAAGCTCAATACAGCGTATCGGTTGTTACTTGTAACTTTTTAAATACATACACAATTTATAAATGAATCGCAATCTATACTTTGTTATGTAAATAAAAATAAAATTTTATTCTCAATACATGTGAAGGTATTTATGGTACTTATAAGACAAACAACTTAATTTTTTTTGTGTGTTCAGACTTATCTCTAAAACAGCTGGCTTTTTGTGATAGAACTTTCACTTGAAGACAGCTGGTGTTATATAAAATTTTAACACTAACAATAAGAATCATGTAAAATCAGCAGATATAAATAACTGAAAAGTTAAATTTTGAACATAATCTAAGTACCACATAAAGAGAACTTCGATTATTACAACTATAGAAAACAAGTACTGTGTGAGAAATGAGTTAATTGAATGCGTCATGTAGGTATTAATTTAGTAATTTTCAATTCCGAAAACTGGTACCTTTCCGTGTCCCTGTCGACGCGTCTGATGAAATATTCAGTGAATGTGTATAAATTTTAATTCAATAAAAGTATTTCGACTTTCCGAGTGACCTTGATAAATTATAAAATATTTTAGGACGTCCTTTAAAACACTATTATAACAATTAATTATTACTCTTATCTGAAAAGTTATCTTTAGGTGATTCGTTATAATATTTTGAATTCAATTAAGATATTTTCTGATTAAGATAGTGAAGAAAGGTTCTCATTTATCATCTCCTGGGACAGAGTTTTGCACGAATTGACATAATACAGAGACTTTTTTGTGTCTGATAATTTTTACAGGCAAATAGGTGATCCTATTAATATGATAAATATCAATTATTTATCATCCTATTAATCATTTTAAAGATTTCCCCAAAATTTGATTTAAGTATTAATTTTAAAAAATCTTAAATCAACAGTTTTTAGAAATGTTAAAGGCCATATTAAGCTAACCAATAATTTTGGGGTTGTATGTATTTTTATAAGCTGTATCATAAAAAATGAAAAGAAAAATTTTGTTCAAAAAAATAAAAAAAATTAGGGGTGGAACACCCTTAACATTTTGGGGATGAAAAATAGATGTCCGATTCTCAGATCTACTGAATATGCTTATAAAATTTCACGAAAATCGGTCGAGTCGTTTCGGAGGAGGATGGGAACGAACATTGGGACACGAGAATTTTATATATTAGATTAGTTGTTTCTTACTCGTACAATTAGAAGCTAAAGTCATTTTTAAATTTCAGAATTCCTTAATGCCCCTCGTTGAAGCTTGAATAAAGTTTATTATACAGATTTGTCTAACATTATTTTCAACATCATTTTTTCCAACTCTTGCTAAATGATAGTAAAAAGCTTACGTTCGTCTAATTACAGGCAGGAAGATAAGTAATGATATAGATGTTTGTATATTGTCTGTTTGTTTGGGAAGTATAAAAATATTTCGTTCGACAGATATTCGAACCCGCGATTCGGCGTCGGTCGCTCACCACTGAGCGTAGCTTCTCGGATAAATATCAGGTGCGGTGAATGGCTCGAGGCAACGCTATAGAATACAGGCTACACTCAGTGCGGCAATGAATGCGAACCGAGCGGCGCGACAACCTCGCGCCACCCATAAGGATTACGTTCCAGTTTTAGATTTTTATTTTTATTTCGACTACGAACTAGCTAGATATAGCAACACTGCTGGTGGTTGCTTTGTACATACCATAATTAGTTGACAATGCAAAAGCGATCATTGGCTTTAGATTAGATCATTTATTGCTTGTCATTAGATTAGCTTTTTAATTAATTCTTTTCTTTATATAAATGTATTTCTACATTTCCCTTTAAATTTGAAACGACCAACGACGACGATATAAAATCTTATGCAGAATTATTTGCGCTTCCTACTTGTAGACACGCAATTAAGAATGGCGTATAGATTAACATTTAAGTAGGATTATTTATTCGTTACAATTTTTTGTTAATAACAAGTTTATCTTTATTGCAGCGAACAAATGCGTTTTGAATGAATAATGCATATAATAGGTGTCATTAGTGCGGTTACTCTATTATATTACGGTTTCGTGTAATGTTTTAAGCTTAATTCTGAGCGAGATATATTGATAAATCTTTGCTATCGTATTGTGAGATGACTTTATTCGATGTCTACTTTGTTTCACTGAGCGAAATGACCGACCGCGTTACAAAATGTACGCCTGGACGATTTCCTCGCTTACATAACACTTACCATGTAATATATAGACTTTATGGAGTTTCTACTATAGGTAATTTATTTTAAACCAATAAATTTAAGGAAAAGAAGGATATCATAAATCTTGGGAGTTCCCCGCAATTATTCTTGAATGTTTAATAAGTGCATAAATTAATATTCTTACATAAGACAAGAACCTCTCTGCTTATAAGTAGATATTATGACTCATAAGTTGACCTGTTATCGATTAGGTCATACATGCCTACTTTGTTCTCGGTTAGCAGAAAACTGCGTGTTTTGCCTACATAAAATTTATCACCGGCTCGGGGATTTTTTTAAATAGATATTAAAAGATTAGCATGAAACTTGGTACCGTTCGCTATAGAAGGACTTCGATTTTTCAAAATTCTGTTTCTATATATTTCGGTATTCCGAAATATCGTGGATTAAATTTGATTTTGAAAATTGTTTATAAAAGATCCAAATAAATTGCTATTTATTTTAAAAACTCCTCTACGCCTTTTAAATGTAGGCCATCTCGACTTAGCATACAAATATCTATTAAGAAGTAAATAAAACTTGAAAGTGGTTGACATGTTTAATACAATTTTATGTAAAAATATATTTTACAATACAATAAAATAATATAAAATCCAACTTGATAGCAAACTCAAGCATCCTATTAAATAGAAATATTTTTAATTTTATTACAGAATTTAAAAGAACTAGTTTGGATCGTGGATCAAAGATCACGTTAGTTTATTTGATAAATCTCAATTATTACAATGTTATAATGTCCTGCTAACTTAGAAATGAAGACGTTATCTATTCATATAGAAAATTTATCATTATCAAGTTATAATAGAAAAGTACGAATTGTTGTAAGTACGAATTGTATTCAGAACTATTTATACAGAAGGTTAAAGTTAAATTATACAATTCAAACCCGTTGTTAACATGAATAAAATAAATTATAAATGAATATTAAATATAAGGAAATTCCCGCCAAAGTACATTGGTATGAGTAAAAAAAGTTTATAACTTTCACATTCATTAAACATAACGAGTTTCCATAGCACTCGGAGCTTGTTTTAGTAGCATCGAACGAACGTTTCAAATGCGCCTTTCACGCAGCGCACTGGAGGACGGGTCGATACGCGGCGTTGCCGCTCCGGCGCGCCTGCCACTTGCGGCCGTGTTTATTTTTACTGTTTGTTGCCAATCAATTAAATGAGGGAATAATGACACCTGCAGACCGCTCTCCACTCCATATTTTATCTACACTGCTGGACATTTTTACTCGGTCTCTTTTCTAACATCCAGTGAATGTCAATGGCCTTAATGCAAAAACGCCAAAACAATGAGCTGTGCGATTTGTTAAAAATCTACCGTCGTAAATCAATGACGGCGTGGCAGAAATAACAAAGAATTTCCAACAATGTAGGTAGATACGTGGCTGTTCAAACTTTACAATGTAGTTATATTGTATGCGCTGTATACCTACTAAATACCTATTATTAGCACCGCACATTTTCCGTAGCTTCTATATTTTGATTTTTGCCCAAGATATAACGCGAATCATAATAATATTATTTGTAAACATACACCTTTTTATGCGTGTCGCTGGATAGATGTTTTTGTACATATGGCTCAGAGTAGAATAGTTATTCTTCAGACAATGTCACACGAACTACGACTTGTCACGGATCGACCTCACACATACACTATTAGTAGCGATAGTATAGATATATCCAAATAAGAATTGAAGAATGAACGATATGAATGCCGAGTTTAGAGTGTTTTAAAATTTCAGGAGAGTCAAAAACGTCTGTGTATAACATGTAGGTACTTACGATTTTTTTTAAATTCACATCGTAATTACGAAAATATTATTCTTTGCCGAACTCAAAGGTGACCCCAATTTCACTTTGTTTTCATAAAATAAATGCCTTTTTCGTGTGCATTTCGTGAATACGGTATATTTTTTTATTGTTGGATGAAATTTTATTAAAAATACGCGCAATATTTGACGTTAAATATAATTGGTTTTGCTAATATAGTCATTTTATATAAACAATGTTACGTTGAGTCTTTCCTCGTATTCAAAGTCCATATTCATACAACTTTTTCACTCGTGAAGTATTCTGAAACACTTCTAAAAATAGATTGAATCCTCTAAATTTAGCTTGGGAACCCACGGATGTTTAAAAAAGTGTATCTTTATATTCCTACAGCGAACAAAATAAAGATACGCCAATTAATTTCATTCGTTTAATAACGCACATATTTCCTAAATATAAAAGAACATAATATTTTTATGTCACCTTAATTATTACTTAAGCTAAACAAATACTAATTAATAACTTTTCCATTGCCTATTTTATTCTAGAAAAACTTATAGTAGTCGTTATTCAGTTACACCACACGGTAATTTACGTCGTGTTTGCAATTTCGAAATTTGAGTCTTTATATTTACTAATCAAATTATAATTTACATTATGTATAATTAATGATTATACCTGATATATTATGTGTAGTCGGGTATGTATCGTTTGAAGTTAAACTATGTTTTATGATAGACATCACATTCGCGAATTGTAGAATTTCTTTGTACTTAATAATAATAATACTTTAACTTCCATTACCATATAACATGACTAGGTTGAAAAAATTGTAAAAATCGTAAAACATATTTTGTATCTAGAATATTACTCCTGTATAAAATTATCCAAAATGTTTCATAAATGAACTTTCTGTATTCTATTAGTGATTTTTGGGAGATTTTTTAAATATTATTTATTTTTATAAAAAAATCATACAAACTTGCATCCGTAGTTATGTTATGGGATAAAGCAATTGGAAGAGATATTCGATTTCGCCAGGCTGCCTCAATCGTTTATGTGTAACCGGCTTATTATATGTTCACAAAAATAGTCTTTTAGTTTCTGGAATATACCTTAGAATATTTACGTAGCTGCAGCATATTGAAATCATGTACTCTAATTTAGAGAAATTATTCGTTTTCTGGTGGTGGTCGTTACGTGGACAGCCGGTTTTCTGTAATTAATATTTTACTATAGATTACGTAGTTCGCGTGGCGTTGGCGTTGTTCCGTCTGGTCTGCGAGGTGATGTAAGTGGCGGGGTGGTCATGGGGTGGCCTCTGCAGGCGTCCAGGTGGTGGGGGTGGGGGCGTGCGAGTCTGCTCGACCTGGAACCGACTCGGTTGAATGACCAGGTCCTGGCGAGGTGGCATCTCTGAAATGTGTTTTACAGCATTTGTTACTATTTACTGAATGTTGGCAGACCAGTGACGTATGCGATACAAAATAACATACAAATTTGATAAACAGTTAAAAGTTTATATTGTTGGGGAGTGGTCCCGAAAACGAAGCCAGTTGACACTACTAATGACACCTTTGATGAAGGGACGGAATAAAATTCGATCCTGACTAAAATAAAATCATATTTTTAAAACGTTTTATTAGCGTTTTTTCGCTCCAGCTGTTTTGTTTTCATGCTTCACTCCTGTTTCTTTTTTATTTTAATAAAGTAATGAATTTTTTATGAAACTGTCGTGTCATATAACTGTACTTACAAAATAGAGCGTAAATAATGGTAATAAAAAGTGTTAAAAATAGGTCTTTTTTTAATCAGGGTCGATTTTCTTTTCGTCCCTTTATCAAAGGTGGCATTAGTACTATCACTCGTCTTCGTTTTCGAGAGGAGTCTCCAAACACTCTGTATACTAAAGCGCATTTTTATCATATTTTAAAAGAGACGATTCTGTCATACGTGTGTGTAATTCTAACAGTTTAAACCGATCTTGCTAAAGGAAGTTTTCATTTCGAATCAGTAATTGCTGAGATTAGCGCCCTCAACCAAACAAACAAACAAACTCGTCAGCTTTATTTTAGTTTTAAGTATACATATAGCTCTATCAGAGATGGAAAGTTTGTGAAGTGCTGTGCACGTTTCGACTTAAATCTGTGAATTTCTGAATACTCGAAATAAAATTGACCGACAGCAGAACTTCGTAAATAATAGCTGGTATAGTATGGCTATGCTCTCAATGTATCTCCTAAGTCTCCAGGTCTTGGAGTTATCCATGAATGGTTGGAATCCCTTACTACCAAGAAAACTGTAGGCTCGTTTGACTTCCAATGGTATAAAAAATAATCTGTTTTAAGTAATAATGTTTTCGATTCACCTTAAACGGCTGTAGGAATTTCGAAATACCCTCCAAACTATATACAGTGAACACGATCTTTGTAACAGGAAGAGAAATGGAAACCTTGTCCAATTATACACATTTTATATAAAAACAAGTAGACATGTTATCATTTTGTTTTTGTATATTACTAAAGACTGCAGTCTGTAGTAAAAACTTCATCAGCTCTTTTCTGGGCAATGAAATGAAGATGGAATTTTGCCATATTCAGATGACGTCATCGTGCTTACCTATGTCTGTATTTGTACGAAGACTTGACTCTTAGTGGACAGTCGTGCCAAAAACAAAGTTTACTTGTTTCTGTAACAAAAAGCGATTAACTTACATTAACCATGCCTTTAAAATAAAATAAAAATGACTTTATTTTACTAAGCTACCTTAAGTTCTATTACTATTAATATATTGCTAAGTCTCTCATATATTTATTTTCTCAATTAAGTTTTTTATAAAATAAAAATACGAAAATAAAAATAGTATATAAAACCTAATCTGGAAAACCACCAGCAGCGGAGCTTGACCCGAGCTACCGATGGTTAGGGCAGAGAAAGAAACCTTCTGACAATACGCGCTGTGTCCAGGGGTACTGCCTTTTGCATCTGTACCTTGATCCAACTATCTAGCGAGAGACTTTTTAGATGTTGGTCAAGACTCGCTATGAGACCGTTCACGCTAACGACTATAGGGATAATGATCGTCGAATCCACATCCCACAAAGCGGTTATTATTATACTATTATTGCTGTATCTTTAATATACTCTGACTGAATTCTAGTTAACTTCATATGCCTTAAGCTAGGTCCCCAGGTTGGGTAAATGCCTCCTCTACAGATGTTCAGTTCTCTCAACGCTGCCATATTTTCCAACAGTTTGAGCCAGCGACTTTTCTGATCTCGTCGTCCCAATAGGTAAAGGGTCTTTCTCTCCTTCTTTTTCCTTGAGATCCACTCCATATGGTGACATTGTAAGTCCATTTTGTCTCTAAACCTCGCCAAGTGACCGGCCCACCACAATTTTAACTTTT
>JAOSYY010000015.1:6720857-6731088 GCA_025727935.1 Hebomoia glaucippe
TAATATTATAATTTATTTACTTGGCTGGGCAATGGGCGGCGGTTAGAGCCCATTCGTTGTGGATAAGGGTGGCACCACATCCTCCTACCCTTGCGTCTGCAGCCACCATACGGAGTGAAATCTGGTATGGGAACTGGCCTTCGTACGCTTCCCATCCTGACACGATGCGTCCTTGGTATGAAGAGCCTTCAAGACCTAGAAAATTATCGATACCAATAATCATCATGTTTCTTATATACCGTATATGCTTGCATTGAAGAAACAACTGCTATTTCTATCATGCCGTTTCCCTTGGGGAAGGCCGAGACTACGGCTTCCCAAATGCTACCATCCTGACGAACTCCTTTCGCTTCTACTCCCACTTCTGATTTAATACGTATCTCAATTACAAACATCCTTGACATGGCCTTTTCTTAGGACGTCATCGATTTGATCCCGGTACGTCCGTCTAAGTCGACCGCCTCTGATTTATTAAGCCTTATATTTCTACACGCCTAGATCACCAAAGCATCCTTTTCTAGATTATCGTCACTATGTCCTCCCTCACAAATCTCTTTCGTCATCAGTAATAATTTTATATGCTTTGAGATTCAATAAAGCCGGACGCTACATTATTTCTTGAAATAATTATTTGATTAATCAATTAAGATAAGTTTGATTGAACGATTTAGGCTAAGCTTAGGCTTAGATTATTCATAAGATATATTGTAGAGATAAGTAATGCCAGTTGCAACACATCGACTAAATGAATGAATAGAGTTTATTATACAAAACTAACAATAAATAACAGAATTGGACTTATACAAACTGCTAGAAACTACAATTTATCGTATGTAAATAAAATTTAGCGTCTAGTACAAGCGCACATTCATGAAAAATATTCTTGGATAAACTTTTTAAACATCATTTATTTGCAGACAGTTAAAATATTTTACGCTCATAGACAGTCACCACAGATATAATTAAAAATATTTACCTTGAGAACTGGCATGGTACACGGGTATGTTGTCGGCAAATGCCTGCAAAAAATATATATTTTTTTAAAACATCTCGTAGTACCTGTAGTTTTCTTATTGTTACATTAATAATCAAAATGCCTATCTTCCCTATAATATGTAAAAATTACTGGTCAGAACGTCACAGATAACAAATTTTGCCGCAAACAAATTAGAGAGATAGGAGAGAAATTAAACACTAATGAAAATTTATCTGTTTGTTACGTAGTTACTACAGACCGGATTTATACATAGGTTAAGAATGTTACGTTGAATAGAAATCGTATATGGCCAGTAAAGTACTCATTTAAAGATAAAAAATTACGCAAATAAAATCTCAAGCGCTAGACATTTTGAAATAAAATCCAAAACATACCGAAACACAGGTCAAGCCCAGAATAAAAAGGGTCCTGTACATTGTTCCAACTCTGATTACAGACTACTAATTATTTTTTGCAGATTACTTAAATATCAAGAATTAAAAGATAAAATAAGGATTAATTGATTATGTATTTTAATATATGTATACTAGTGCGTAGTGATTAATTTAATCATGTGTTTTTAAATAGAAAATACAAGTGTTGTGTAGGTGACATTCGCAAACAGGATATTTTTTAAATTAATGCTAAATGTAATATTACATCTATACTAGTAAATAAAATAGAATTATTCGTAATATCTAAATAACAGCTTTTCTGAAAACATACAAAAATATGTGTGGTACTTATAATAGAAAAGCAATATATAAAAATGTTTGTCTATCTGTCTATTTGTTCTGGCTAATCTCAGAAACAACGGGGACCATTTTTACCAGACTTTCACTGGCAACAAACATAATAAATTGGAGCGGGTGAAACTTTCATATAGGCGGTAAAACTTGAAAAAAGACTGCCAATATTGACTTTTTTATAATATAGTTTGTGCGGCACGACTACAACTGCGGGATTTCCAGGCGGAAATCACGATAACCTATCATAATCATTGATAAAGTTTAGAAGTATTTGTAAAATTAAAAATGCATATTTCCCTTACGTGATTTACTCACACTAATCTCGGCTATATAATAAAATTACTTTTGCTTTAACCGACGCATTGTTATCTTTTGCGGCATATATGTAGATACAATAGCGACATATAACACTAAACTCAAAATAAAACATAAATATATGACATAAGTCTAAAAATATCTAATACAAATATAACTCATACTTAGTTTGTAGATAGACACGCGAATATCGAAATTAAATACACATCAACTCAATGCATCTGTATTACATATTTATACGTAGTGTACACTTGATACGAAAAATGCAACGCTGGAAAAAGCATGAAAAACTTTGAGTAAAATTATTTTCACAATAATCGTTTAATATTTACTAAAGTGTATAAATAATACGTTGATAGTATTCTATTTAAATGTGACATTCGCGTATAAAACGATATTATTCTTAAAAACGGCTCTTTTTAAAAAGTTGGCCACAGATTAAAATGACAAAGTGTAAGCTCTTGACGTTTGACAGTTTATATTTGACGATTGACATTAATGACAAATTTTTTGCAAAAGATTGACTAACAGCGTCGAAAACAGGAAACGTGTGAATTTCTTTATTAATACTGCTTTGGAGCCGTATTTTTAATTTATTTAGACATTCTTTATTTTAAAAAGTTAAAATGAGTGCGTGGCCCGAAGTTTTGACGGCGAAATCGGAGAACAGACATGAAATCAAGTTGTCCGGCGCCGCTATTTCGAAACGAATTTCCGAGGAAGGTTTAGATAAATCTGTGTTTCAACTAACGAATATAAATCTTCTGAATATAAGCGACACGTGTCTCACAAGTATCCCTGATGATATCAAACACTTGGCGAATCTACAATCGCTTCTTTTATACGGAAATAAGTTGACAGAATTTAACGAAAACATAACCTCTTTGACTAAGTTGAAAGTGTTAGATTTATCAAGGAATCAGTTAACGCGAATACCCGAAAGCTTGAATAAGATGAAGGAACTAACTAACATTAATTTTAGTTCCAATCAGATCGCGGAAATACCAAAAATTGGCGATATGCCTAACCTGATAACATTTGATCTCTCAAATAATAAGTTGACAGATTTTCCTGGTATGGAAGGTGCAAATTTTCCACACCTAACAGATATTAAGATTAAGTGTAACTTAATTACGGTATTACCAAGCTATGTGGCTACAAGTTTACAGTCTCTGAAGAACTTTGACATTGGAGATAATCAATTGAAGACAATTCCAGGAGAGATTGCAACAATGTCCAAACTTAAAGGTATTGTAACTTAATGATTATTGTTTTTATGTATTTGCTTTGATTGCACTATTATAACTATGTATATCAATTTTTACTATTGGAATTATTTTATTATTGGGATAAAAGTTTTATTATTCAAATTGATTGACAAACTAAAAGTCTCTAATAAACAAAATTATTAATTTGATTTACAGAACTGAATCTAAAAGGAAATAAGTTATCTGATAAACATCTTATGAAGTTGGTGGATCAGTGTCGCACAAAGCAGGTATTAGACTACATCAGAGAACACTGCCCAAAATCAGATAATGCACAATCCACTGGCAAAGCTAAAGGAAAGAAAGGCAAGAAAGAAGAGCCCCAGCCAGATGATAGTATAACAGAACTGTGTCATACATTAAAAATCCTACATGTAGAAGACGACACAGTGAAAATAAAAATTGTTGAAAATGAAGTCTGGAATATTCGCCCATATATACTTTGCTGCATAATAAATGATCTGCGGTTTGATGAAGCTACATTCAAGAAATTTATACAGATGCAAACAAAATTGCATGACACGGTCTGTGATAAACGAAACGTTGCAACAATAGCTACTCATGACATGGGGAAAATACCACCAGGTATGCAACAATAATTATTCTACTTTTATTTTTATACAAACAATTGTGAACAATGCTCCCGTTCACAGAAAACTTCAAATGATTAATAATATTAAATCTTTTACTTAAACTCTCTCAACTACAAAGTTAAATAAACTAAAATATAATTCATCTAGGTAACCTAGTGTACACAGCAAAGCCTCCATCTCAACTGAAATTAACTCCACTGTCACGGTCTAAGATTTTCACTGGTGAACAGCTGTTCCATCAGCTGACAACTGAAGCTGAAGCACTCCGTAAGGAAAAAAAGCGGAATGTCTATTCTGGAATCCACAAGTAAGAATAATGCTAGAAATTTCATTAATGTTTTCAAATTAAGTAATAAATAATATAAGGAAAAATATATAAAGTGCACATATACAAAATATTCAACATGTTATATTTTAAATTTTCACTTTTAACACACTTAATGCAACTAAATATTCTTAAATCATTTCCATCATTTTTTTATTTCAATGAGTTAGATATATGTTTGTATCATAGTAACATTCCTACAATACGGTTAATCTGTTTCAGATATCTTTATTTGTTGGAAGGAAAACCGAAGTACCCTTGCCTAGAGGATGCACAAGGCAGGGTCATAAGCTTCCCACCGATAACTAATTCCGATGACACTAAAGTAAGTTGTCCAGTATTATAGTCATATTACAACTACATTAGGTTAACTAATGTTTATATTGTATATGTAAGGTATTCTACAATTATATTGTCTACTACATTTCATTTTAATTATTTCAATCAAATAATTGTAACATCACAATTATATAATTAACTTCCTGTATTTTATCCTAGATGTCTTATGATAGCAAGTCAATGTTGGTGGAGGTGACTTCTCACTCCTCACTTGGAGCCTGCAAGACTGTGATGGATAAACTGCTGCAAGAGTGTCTCATGCTTGGTATTGGGGATGAAGTGGACTCCGCCTATCACACCCTTACAGTACAACAAGTATGTTGATAATAATTTTGAGGTTTAAAAAATAAATTAGTAACAACAATTGCTTTACTAAAAGTTGGTGGAGTCTGAATAAGTCATGATTGCAATTATATCAAAGTCTAAAAATAATTAAACCATTTATGATGAGCTTAAAACTAGTTTGGTTAAAATATATACTTATTTAAACTTAAATTTTCAGGTAAAGGTGGTAGATTTGGAGGGTAATCTTAAAAGTGTCTACCCGTCTCGAACCGACTGCGTATTCGACGGAGCTGCCGTTAAAGTTTTTAGGTTACCAAAGAAATAAGCTAATGTGTCTAGATTTAAGATAACAGTTCTCTAAACCTATCATTTAATTCGCATTACTAATTTGTTTTTTCAATCTGAGACAGAAATAACTATATTCTAAAATTTTGAACCAAAATTTTTTAATTGTATGACCAATTAGCTTAAGCTTTTGGAAGTTTTGTAAAGATATATTTTTATATGTAAACTATCAATAGAGATTTTTCATAATCTGTGCATGTACTGAAAAATACAAATATGGCCAAATTTGTATTATCTGTTGAAGTTGATAAATAGTTTCATTAAAGGTTCTATTCTGCCACTACTAATACTGGCTGCTAACATTATTATATAATCGTAAATTTAATAAGCCATAATTAGCTATTAAGAAGTCTTCGCACACCTCTTTTGTTAAATATCTATCACAGTTTCTTGGCCAATAAAAATTAGCTTTTAAAGAAACAAAAACAAGCATTTTGTTTTTGTGTCACAAAGTGTTAAAACATGACACGGAATGTATTTAGTATTTTTGTTACATTTTTTGCACTTAAATTACGAGACATGCAAGTTAGTATTACAATTTTGGCGCTGAATATAATGAGAATTCTCTATTTCTTAATCTGTGATTTATATAGCGTTCAAACGTCAGTGATTAAAATGTATGTTTAAGTGATGTTTTGAAATATTAAAATATTTTGAAAAGTGTTTTTTTAATTATACTTAACTAGACCAGGGATGGCGAACCTTTGCATACCAGTTCTCTAAGGAAATGTTTAATGAGATCATAGACGTGCGCATGGCATCAAATAATTTTTAATTTGTTATTATTGGAAAAATAAATACTATATGATAGAATTCAGTATTTTTTATTATTCACACTTTTTTTTAAGTGTATTATGAATTTGGTGATCAGTGACGTGCTTATATTGTCGCGTGCCATTGGTTCGCCATCCCCGACCTAGACCATTCCCTCTATGCAGGTTATTAATTTTACTTCCATATTAAATTTATTAGATATCAAAGACACTATGCATAACGGCGTTTTATACATATATAAATTAATAAAATATTTACCGATATATAATCGGTCTTATAACAAATAATTTATAAAAATATTTTTCTGTTCGGTCCGATTAATCTTGGAGGCGGCTGAAGCGATTTTCACGGGTCTTACACTAATAAATCAGCGTTATAGCGAGTAATATTGGCTAGAGACTACGTACATTATTAAGATTATGAAATCATAGCTTTTAAAATTGTCAAATCAGTCAAGACGACACTGTCAAATATTTGTTTGTCATTTGAAATTATGAGACCTGTTTTGACATGACTGTTTATATATCAAAACACCGTACCGCGATTTCATTTAAAATGATCAAAAATCATGTGTTATTTTGTTTATATTTATCATAGTATAATCGTGTTAAGTTAAAATGAGACGCAGTTTAGCGCCGAGCCAGATTGGCTCAGGCAACGACGTGTTCAGAAGTCCTTTGTTGAATTCAGAAAAACGAAAGAAGCGCGAATGCACAAAGATACCTCTTACACAGAAATCTTTATCACAAACCTTATCCACATCAGACCATGAGAACTTAATCAAGCAGATATTGAGTAAACCCTTCAAAGTTCCTATTCCGAATTACGTCTCATCTTATTGTAGCAAAAGTTTAGGATTGAAACGTACACAAGTCCGGCGGGCGCTTCATGACCCTGATGAACCAAATGCTCTAGTGTTATATCGTCCACCATACATCCCAGAGCACGAAAAAATGAAAATGAGTCCAAACGACATAAAAGTCGCAGTAGTCGTGGATCCTGTGCTCGGTAACATTTTGAGACCTCATCAAAGAGAGGGTGTAAAGTTTATGTATGACTGCGTTACGGGAGTACAAATTGAAAATGCTTATGGCTGCATTATGGCAGATGAAATGGGTTTAGGCAAGACACTACAGTGCATAACGCTTCTATGGACGCTTTTACGGCAAGGACCTGATTGCAAACCTACGATAAGCAAAGCGATTATAGTCTGTCCAAGTAGTTTAGTGAAAAACTGGTATAATGAAATTCAAAAATGGCTCGGGCAAAGAATTAATTCATTACCTATGGATGGTGGTTCAAAGGCTGACATAACATTGAAACTACAGCAATTTATGAACACATACAACGCCATGAGAGTTGCGACACCTGTGTTAATTATATCATATGAAACATTCAGAATTTACTCTAACATTTTGCATTCGTCTGAAGTAGGTTTGGTACTTTGTGATGAGGGCCACAGGCTCAAAAACAGTGAAAATCAAACTTATCAAGCGTTAATGGGTTTAAAAGCGAAAAGACGTATTCTGATCTCCGGAACACCAATACAGAATGATTTGACAGAGTATTTCAGTTTAGTACACTTTGTCAATGAAGGTATTCTTGGAACAGCTCAGGAGTTCAAGAAACGCTATGAAAATCCTATACTTAAAGGTCAAGATGCCTTAGCGAGCAATCAAGAGAGGGAAAGGGCACAGGAATGTCTTCAGACTCTCACATCAATTGTCAACAAATGCATGATCCGGCGAACCAGTACTTTACTTACTAAATACTTGCCGGTCAAGTTTGAACAAGTTATTTGTGTGAAAATGACACCGTTACAAACACAGATATATAAAAACTTTATTAATTCCGACGCGATTAGAAATAAGTTTGCTGGAACAGGAGAAAAGAATACTCTAAGTGCCTTATCAAGTATAACAACATTAAAGAAATTATGTAATCACCCAGATCTGGTATATGATAAAATCATTGAGCGATCTGAAGGTTTTGAGAAAGCAAGAGATCTGTTACCTAGTAATTACGACATTAAAGACGTAAGACCTGAGTACTCTGGAAAATTAATGATCCTAGACTGTATTTTAGCTAATCTGAAAATGAACACCGACGACAAAATTGTCCTTGTATCGAATTACACACAGACTTTGGACCTGTTTGAGAAACTATGCCGTAAGAGACAATACCTTTATGTAAGGTTAGATGGATCTATGACTATTAAGAAGAGGGCTAAAGTCGTTGAAAGTTTTAATGATAAAAACTCCAAGGAGTGGATATTTATGTTAAGTTCTAAGGCTGGAGGCTGTGGTCTGAATTTAATAGGTGCTAATCGCTTAATCATGTTTGATCCAGATTGGAATCCAGCAAATGATGATCAAGCCATGGCCAGGGTGTGGCGAGATGGCCAGAAAAAGCCATGCTTTATCTACAGACTACTCGCGACAGGTACAATAGAAGAAAAAATATTCCAACGCCAAGCACACAAAAAGGCTTTAAGTGATACAGTTGTTGATCAAAACGAAGAATCATTGCGTCATTTCACTTCTGATGATTTGAAAGATCTATTCAGGCTCGAGGAAAACACGCTATCAGATACCCACAGTAAATTTAAATGTAAGCGATGTGTCAACAATATACAGGTGACATTACCACCAGAAAATTCTGATTGCACATCCGACTTGTCTAACTGGTATCACTGTGCCGATAAAAAGAATTTGGCAGATTTAGTTCTGAAACAATGTTGGGACCTGGCAAAGAGTATATCTTTCGTGTTCCACCATCGATCTGCTGAAACAGAAGCCCAGAAGACTCTAGAAGATAAAGAAAATACTCAAGTGATAAAGAAAAGAAAGATTGAAATCGATGAAGATTACTCGGAGCCGGACGACAGTGCAGACGAAGATTATGCCTAAGTATTAAACGTTAATTATGTCTATAATTAGAAATTATAAATAATGAATATACCTATATTATACTTTCAAAATGTCTTTGTATTAAAATGTACTTGGATATAACAAGTCAGCTATTTTTAGAAATTTAATGCAATGAACAATTAAAAGTTAACAGGAGGAAATAAAAAAAAGAATTTGATAACAGCAATATATATTATAATAAAATATACAACATAAAGTTAAATATCACATTTTTTAAAAATGCTATTTGCACTGAAAGTACTCTGTCTTTTATAAATATGTATTTATGTAACATTAAAATTATTAAATTATGTGAACAATTCATTTATATTCAGATCTAACATCTATTATACAGGCTGTTTGGGGACTGCTCCCGAGTACAAATGACACTTAATGAAGGGACCAAATAAAATTCGATCCTAACTAGAAAAAGACTTATTTTAAAACGTTTTATTAGCGTTATTTCGCTCCATCATGTTAGTCCAGCCGCTTTTGCTATGATGTTTCACCGCTGGTTCTTTATTATTAGTAAATTTATGTATTTTTTATGAACATATCGTTTCATTTAGCTGGACTTACAAGATGGAGCGTAAATAATGCTAATAAAAACTGTTAAAACTATGTTTTTTTTAGTCAGAATAGATTTTGTTCCATCCCTTCATCAAAGGTGTCATTAGTACTGTCGCCCGTGATCATTTTAGGGAGCCCCTAACAACCTGTATAATTAATGAAAATTCTTATAAAACTAAAAAACCAAGCATTTATAATAAGGTATATATTAAGTTAAAACAATATATAATTAATCTGATAAACTATATACATAGACCTAAAAACAAGTCTCAAATATAAAATTTGATTCCTCCCAAAGATGGTGTAATGTAACAAACGAATATTATCCCTACATCTCTAGAATCTACATCGGTTGAGAGATACTTTAAGTGGTATTTGTCTTATAATTAACTTGAACAGCTAAGTTTTAGTCCATATGACCAGCTGGGAGGCTGCGATGAGTAACCAAGTTTCTCCGCCTCTTCATTTACCACAAAGGGATTCTTAAAAACTTCTAGTAGATGACGGACCTTTAAAGAAATATGTTATTATTATGTGAAATTCAGGATATAACTGTGGATTTAAATTTAAATCTAAATTCCTGAGCTGTGATATATTTTCTAATATTATCCATTCTTATATTAAATTCTTAAGCTTTATGCGGGTATTTTTTATAAGTATTGTATATTTGTATGCAATAGGAAGGCAAACAAGTAGTTTATCTATACTAAGCTATTCCTATCGCCCATAGACACCTCGCAGATCTATAGATTTAGAAAACGCGTTGTAACCTTAAGGCCTTAG
>JAOSYY010000015.1:6731188-6742321 GCA_025727935.1 Hebomoia glaucippe
GCCACCCACAATGTCCGAGCCCCATGCAAATGTGTGCCCACTGAGCCCTGGGGTCCATCCTGCCCCGACATATATATAAAATTCATATAATTAAAAAAAAAACAAAAACAAAATACAAATAAATGAGACAAAAAAAAATGTAGATAGTAAAATCTTTAATTTAAGAAAACAAGGTGTATAAGTTCCTACAATATTGTACTAATTAAAATATACAGCGTAACGTTGAACAAACTACTTGAAAATATTACTAACAATTAAATTAAAATCAAACAAAGGCACGGGGAAGTCTGTGGAAGTTGAAAGTTATTGAAAAATTAAACCCGACCCAACATAGCGAGATTAAACCCAGTTAAATACCTCGCTCCCATAGGTAAGGCGGAGCTTGCCTCTCGAGAGAGGGGTCTTGCGCAGTGACGCAGAGCCCTCCTCACGGAACTGCATGTCCTTCCGGATGTTTTCTATTATTTTTGGGGTGAGACATCGCCCTCGCCGATTATAATATGAATGTGAAATCACGTTTATATGTATTGTTGGTTTGTATGTATGTGTGCTGAAGCGAACAAAAATGCTAAATAATAAAAGTTTTAAAAAAGCCAAAATGTGTGTAAAAAGGAATTCGAAATCAGAGTTAATTTTTAAGTATTTTCTGGCTGAGTAAAATGAAAATTTAGTCATCAAGCATCAGTTGTTATTTTTGATTTGTCTGCTACTCGGAGCCTCTCGAAAGATGTTAAAAAGTTGATTCCTTAATAGGGGCCAAAATTGAATGGGCCGACCAGCTTAACGTAATATTTGGCGGTCCACCAGAGATTTATTTTTCATCTAATTTTAAAATAAAATATAGATTTACAATGAGTACAATATTGTTTATTAGAAGAAATAAAAACATAATTGAAAAGATAAAATTTAAAACTTAAAATATATAAAAAAGAACTAAAAACCAGAAATGAGACCCCTCACACAAAGATTTATGAATTGAATATTTTAAAAACTAATAAGCCGATTACAATAAAATTTGCATATATAATAGACTTACTTGTAATAATTCAAATGATGCTGACTGCAAGCGCCTCCAGGTCCAGATGCAGAAGTTCCTCCTACTACAACGTGCACTTCCACAGTGTTGCTGGGGACCTTAACACAAATCTTCGCGGGGTGCTGTCGGATTTTGATATAAGTTATGTCAAACTGTTCACCACGAAGCCTTCTTCAATTCCACCGAGCAGAATTATCCTGTTGCATCCGGTTCCAGATTTATGGAGTCGCCTGTTTTTCAACCGTTTCTTAGGCATGTTGCTCGGTGTTATTCCAATAACTATCATCGATTCCACTGACTTTAAATTATTCAGCTAATAAATATGACTTATACAGTTAAAGAATAAAAATCTTTTTACGATTTGTTCATAATACACTTCTCCACTAAAACACTGATAACGTTTTACCCCGAAGAGTCACAAACTTGGCGGACACATGTACGTGTGCGGTGAATCTTTCCGCATCTTTTAATACGTAATTCGCGATTGTGGTAGCAATTTTTCCCACTTTTTGGATTTTTTAAAGCGGAGCGAAACGAAACGTGACCGGCTTCCTACAAGTTCCGAACGCGTCCTCGGGAGCTCGGGGCACTCAACAACAACACGGGGAAGCAGAGTCCGCTAAGGCATTTCATTCATTCGTAACTTATATATTATTATTATTATGTATAGCCTAAAGATTTTAACGATCCGAGTGCGGTGCATGTTTTATTGGTTTTTTGTTTATTTCCTTTTCAAATTAATATTGATAAATTTAAACTGAAGTCCTATCATTTTAATCGTAATCGTAATTTTTTCAAGATTATACATGCCATTCTCATTTGTACATTCTCACAAAATAGATGTTTTTTAATCGATACCCATGTACAAACTATAATATAGCAAAAAATCTGTAAATTTTTAGACCATTTTTATCATTTATTTTCGTCAATAGACTAAGCCTATATTTTTTTAAAGTGCTATTTTAAGTTCTTTGTAAACACCGAATAATTAAAGAAAAGGAGGAAACGTATCAAATCGCGCCTCAGCGGCTCCATTTAGCGATATTAAATATAAGTAATAATACAGGCGAGGTCCTCTGCCCCGGGGCACACGGCGCCGGCGATGGCAGGCTCTTAGACAATTAAATTAAAAAAAACCCTACCTATCCTAATCCTGCTGCATGCGTCCGTTGATCCGGGCATCAGCTGTTTTTGGTTTCGTATTTCAGTGCAGGTTTCTTTTTCAGGAAAGTTGTGTATTTTGTAGGAAATTATCGTTTCATTTAGCTGTACCAACGTGATGAAGCGTAAATAATGCTAATGAAACGTTTGAAAAATATGATTTCTTTCCGTCCCTCATCAAAGGTCTCATTAGTACTATCACCTGTCTTCATTTTCGGGAGCAGTCCCCTCACGCCCCGTATAGATTGTAAAGCCAATCATGTTCCCACAGACAATAAGCGAAGCACATTACAAATTCAGAATAATAATTTTAAATGTAATACTTTAGCAGCTTTAATGCTAAGTAATCTCCTCAAACATCGGTCCGTTGCAGCTGTACTGTAAGTTTCTGCTTTCCATGTTAAAAAAACAGGCGAGTGATAGAATAGAAGATTTATAAATTAAAGACTTTATCGTTTCATATTAGTTTATTCTTATGTTGAAAATAAATTATTGTAAATAAAAAACTTAAATTAAAATTAATACTGTAAATCTGGAAGATCACAACACAAGATAATGTTTTGGTTAACTCGTACACAAGGTATTCCTAGCGTCGAACCTTCTGTTTATATCGCTTCCGACACCTGGCCTGTGCTAGCTTCATTTCTTTAGGACACGTCACACCAACTAATAGATCCAAATTTAGTGGACACAGGATGTGCATATCTCGACATATTACATAAATATTCAAAATCGATAATTTATAAAATAATTACGGAGTAATGTAAAATTCATTATAAACAGTTGAATCGAGCGGCGAATTAATATATGAAAATGAACTCAATGTTTCGTGAGAATGACCTTGGATATTTTTGAGACGAAATCACTTAAAAACCTCCGCATAATGACACTTGTTCATTCCACCCAATTAAATGACTCGATGAGTGTTCAACATTTCACTCTCAATATTTTCAGGTAACACCTATCTAAAAAGAAGGATGAAGAAAATAAAACATTATATATCCATGGTTGAAAACATTACAAAATAAATTAGGTTAGAAATGTTTTAAATATCAAGCCATAAATTGAATTCAAAGGCACGTATGAGAATTACAATAACAAATCTCCGGCCGCCAATTGCAGGCGTGACTCGAGTCTCAATATTGTTTTAACCCTATTACTCAAGTGTAGATTGTAACTTGAGCCACATTCTGCAACGCGGGCCTTAAACAAAACTAATACACACTAAATGATGAACAGGGCAATAATAAGTTTTGGTTTCACCTGCATCTTCGAAAAATCCTTAGCTTCGGCTGAATATCGATATAAAAGAAAATTTTGCTAACTAAGAGTCTCTCAATATTCATTAAATGTCTATTTTTGGCAGATTCATTAAGACAACCACAGCCCATAGAAGACTTTCTCCGACTGTACAAGGTCACTTTTTTCTATAACTAAAGGCTTTTAAATTAATTTCAAACGTATATTGTATTTCCTTTGAACTTTCATAATGGAAAATTACGATGTTCCCTCACAATAGCCCAAATAATCTGATTTATTTTTAAATTACACTCAGCATTCAAACTAAAACTAAAGAAAAGCCAATTAACAGGCCTTTTAGAAATAATCTAGTTTATTCAATATATTAAGTATTATTAGTTATAATGATTTCTATGGAGAAGATTGAACGCCTTTGAGGGATTTGTGACAGTAGCACGTGCTCCCTCACACGTGAACATAACCTATATTGCTATCTCTTTTGTTCCCGGTAATTGTGAATTAAACTTCTACTGAGTGATAGAAAGACGCAGAAATCTATTATGACAAATTTGCAAAAATCTGTGACACTATCGCACTCGCTCACACATGAACATCACCTATAATGCTATCTCATTCTTACATGAGGAAAACAACGTGCTTAGACAATTAGCCTCTGAGAAATATACATTTGGGAATAAAAAATATCAAAAAGCATTTCTAGCTATTTCTAAATATACCTGTGACTTCCTTACGTTCTATTAAAGGCAAATTTCATAATCTACAATCGAATTTCATCATCGCTACCATTGTTGTTTTCAATAAGACGTCTTTTTGAAGAGATGGTGACGTCTATGCGACAAATCGATTACCGAAAACATTGTACATAAAAATGCCTAATTATGATTTAAATATCACATTATACGTTACTCCTACAATATAAATTAGCATTAGGGCTACACTATAATTATGATGATGCCCCAAATGTAGTAATCGGCTACTCAAATATCTAATCTCCAACTTAAAGCATATGCATATATGCGATTGTTCAAAATTTATTAAAATCTCTAAGTTCCATCACAGATGTCGCTAATACCAATTATTGTTCGTCATTATTCCAATTTTATAAGCTAATGGCTTCGATAACTTATCTCCAATGACGCAGGATAGGGTAATATTAATTTAACTGTAGCCGCCATTTCAGGCTTCTGACATTTTAATGCTTCTACCAATTTATGTAGATCTGTATTGCCTAACGGTGTAAGAGAAGTATCAATTTAACGGTAATCGGCTTTTAATTTTTACCGATAAATTCGAATGTAAAAGAGGTAAGAAGTATTTTAATGTTCTTCCCATTTGATAAAATCGTGCTCGCTAATGGTTATATTGTTTTAGTTGAAAAATGATAAATTTAATTTATCAAATAAAGCTGCCAACTCAAAGTGCCCGATTTAAATATAGCGTTTAGTAAATTAAATCGTAGCTGTAGTATAAAAGAAATATATATTAAAATTTCGCCAGCGAAATCGTTAAGCCTTTCAAAGCGAACGCAATGTCCCAGAATTATCAAAATTGATAAATATGCCACATGAATCCAGAGATATTCTGGAGCCTATATCGCGTGCCGTCAAAAGGACTCCCTTACACGCCGTCTGTCAACAGGTTACTCAGAGCGTTCCACAGAGTACGCAAACGGCGGTGGAGCGCTTTGAGGATCATGTTCTACAACTGGTAGCCGCCGCGTATGTGGTGGTTGTCACCGTCGGGCTGTTGAATGAGGGGGGGAGAGAGGGGGTCCTCGCTCGATGTCACCGTGGTCGAAGGTTGGATTTCTGAAAAAGTCATCACTTACGCAATCCAAGTGGACAAAAATTTGTGTATAATATTTTGAAACGAACGTTTTATACGTTGTGTACCTCCTATTGCAAAGGACAAAGGCAAGGCTTTGGCAAAGACCAGTTTTATAGAAATAAATTTGAAATATGGATTATATATTCCCAGGAAATAATTTATTAAAATATACGTTACCATCGTTTTCTTCTTCCTCGGCGAGCCACTTCTGAATTTCCGTCTGATACATTCTCCTTTGCAAGACCTCCTTGGTGCGCGGCCTCGTTCCGATAAATGTGACTTCAATCTGCAGCACAATCATACACTTAATTAAATTATTGTTACCTATTAAATAACATGCTACAATAAAACTTTCACATCCTTTTTTAATAATTAATATTGAATATTTTGCGCGCAGATTTTTTTGAGTTTTGCAAAGGCTACAAAAATAAAAGGCAATAATTATAAAAACTTCTTCAACGTATAATAGTAGATACCTAATGGGATATGAACAGACATATTTCTGTGCCTAATAATAAATAAAATTTAGGAGCACTATGACACATAATTCTCTAAAATGATTTTTTGTTCAGTCGTCAGTCTATGTATTTCGAGAAAGCTTACTCCTGGAGGGAGATAAGTCCTCAGCTGTTCGGCCAGGTCGCCGCTGGCGCCAAGTCGCTGGGCCTCTTCCCAACTCGTGTGGACTTCCTCGTGTAACAGTTTCTCCTCTGCAAATAAGGATAACCTTACAATAAATATTTACTTGAGGTATCAACTGACTTTAAGACGCTTTCCTTAGCTATATTCACTTGTATCAAATAAATCAAACACATACTTCTTAGTAATCAATTTTAACAGACCTCTAAATATTGGAATAAAACTCTGTATATAGTTTAAATTACAATAATACATACAAGATATGCGGTAAAACATTTTTAAAATGACATATTGTTACTGATAGTTAGATTCCAAGATGAAACAAATAAATAACCATCTCTCTTAGTTGTACTGCGCTTGTACTGTATCCTGAAGCGGAAGGCCTCCAGCACACTCGCCACCACTATGGTCAGTACCACCATCGTAAATAGGTAGAACACCTGCAAAGAGTACACTTTATAATGTATAGTATTCAGACCTCGATCACCTTATTAGTGCATTGCGTTAAGCCCATTGAATGCCGTACAGAGCAACACAGCGCGAAACGAAAGCCGTTCGCGAGGTCTGTGGCCAAGTAGATCTGTGGTCCATACCATAAAGTATAAACGGCTCAGCTGCCCCGCGACGCTGGCGAACGCGTTCATCAGGATGAACCAGTTGTTGACGACCGTCAGCTCGAAGAGGGTCACTCCGCTGGTCAGAATGTTCTCGAAGTTGTTCAAGTAGTAGTAGCCGAGCGGAGTGGAACTGTTCTCCGAGTACTTGTAGAAGTCTTCCACCGTCGTGTTCCTAGAGCCGATTCGTTCGGAGGTGCATAAACAACTTTTTACGTTCATGTCGATCACATAAAATACAATTTACAAAGTTTATACAATACAAAGGAGTGTCATTAAAAGGCAGAGTGAGCAATAGTTTTTGACTTACACACAGCAATTCCTGAGGTTGTATCCAGCGAAGAGCTCCATTCCGATAATCGCGAAGAAGTAGTACATCACTAGCATCACGCAGCCGGCCGACGACATCAGCGGCGAGAGCAGCACTAGCGTGCCAAATACGTCCCTGTAGCGTTTCTTTAGCTTGTACAGACGCATTAGCCTGAAAAGAAAATATTAATGTTATAAAACAACTTATTTACTGAAATTAGACGTGTTGTCCATCAACTGAGGATACCTGGTAAAAATGTTTCTCATAAAAATAAGGAATAATTTCTGAATATATTGCTTACCTTAGAGGTCTGAACATGACGACAATAAACAGTTTGGGCGCGATCGTGAGCAACACGGCTCCCATGAGCGCTAACAGCGTCACGCTCAGGTCGAACACGTTCCAGCCGCTCTCCAAGTACGCGCCCAAACCGCTCGCCATTATCCGAATTACCGCTTCCATTAGAAACACTGAAAGCGTAATAGATTCATGATGTGTCGGATAGTCCTGGCCCTGGAGGTAGCAAAGATTGGCGCCCGTTTGTAATAGTAGCTTTTTGATAAAAAAGTTAAATTCTAGACAAGCTGGTATTCAGACAAGTCTTTCGGAGAAGCTGAGTCAACGTACTCACAGGTAAGGAAAAGCCAGGTGTCCCAGGAGGCGCAGAGCAGCCTGGCGCTGTCCTGCAGGTCCCCAGCTGCTTGCAGAACTCTGAGTACCATCGCGATACCGTTCCCGACTATTAGCGCATCTGTACAAAGGAGACGGGCATTGCATAAGCGGACTTGTTTAAAAGAAAATCGTTGCTCACAAGAAATACTTATGCTAATGTTTCAAATATGATAACAGGGTGTACCTTACCATGCACAGATCTAAATGCTTTGGAGCAGGTGCATTATTGTTATTATTATTCATGGAAAAGCTATTCGTAAGGTTGAACAGCACAACGCAAAACCCTTTTATAGGTCGGAAGGTTTCAATATATACTCACAAATGATATATTCAAAGTACGGTCGGTGGACAACAACGGAAGCCGCTCTGCCCAGGGGCTCCAGCGGCGACTCCGCATACCACGGCGCCCGCGAAGACTGAGCGGCCCACCGCAGGGCAAAGACTTCGTACACGTTCGCGAATTCACCGCGAGACAGGCCTCCGGACGCCGACTGGTTCAACTGCTTGAACATAAGGTAGACGTCTAGACCGCCTGAAGGGAAAAGACAGTGTACATTAACGGTGAGCGAGTCGGAGATGCAGTTTGCGCCGCAAAGGACTCGTTGGCAGTACGGTGTACCCACTGTAATGGGGCGCGTAGTGCCTGATGAGGCCGGCGAAGTGGCGCAGCTTGACGGCGTGCGGCGCGCGGCGCGACACGAGCAGCCGGAAGGCGCGCCGGGCCGCGCCGCGCCGGTGCAGCAGCAGCGCGCGGCACTTCTCTCGCTCGATGCGCGTGAACGTCTCGTACACGACGGCTAACATCTGCAACGGGCTCCTTTCATTATGCGAGTACTGTCTACTCAATTTTAAAGGCTAACGGATAATGTCGAAAGTCTGTATAGTTTTATAAAACAAATCTTTTGGGTAATGTGCGAATGTCACTTACCAAGTTCATGAGAACGTATAGAACGGTGATGATGTACAGGATGAAGAAGACGGCGTACCACTTGGACTTGGCGTAAGATGGCATCATGACATCAGGGAAGCTGGAATAAGAAATTATTTCAACTTTTTTTTATGCGTTAGGAAGGCAAACGAGCCTACAGTTCACCCATATTAAGCGATTCCTGCCACCTCTGGACACCTGCGAGATCAGTAGATCTAGACGTCGCGTTGCCAACCCTACGGCCTTAACCATATTGGCACCCGTGGTACAGGCTAATTTTAGACATATCTCCAATTAAACCTTGTCAAAAGCAATAAAACGGTTTGCTAAAAGACTTCGAATATTCAACGCAAATAAAAATGAATACACTTTAAGAGTTAAAAATGTCATGTGAAAAAACTCACTTGGCTGTGGTCAGAAGGACGAACATACTGACAAAGGAATCGCTCAACGTCTGGAAATGCCCGTTATCTATGTGTTCGGAGAACAAGTAATATCCCAGTAACGAATAAGTCGCCACGAAGAACATCAGCAAACCTGCAAGAAGACCATTTTAATTGCATTTTCGAGCTGAAACTCAGTTTTCATAGAGAATGTAATCATTTCCAAAAATGAACCCACGAGTCATTTAGCGGGCACATCGTACTCTGGCAAGAAAGTCTTCTAGCCGCTGGTCGCAATGTCGATTCTTTGGTGTATTTTGGTTTTATTGCACCCAGAAAAACCTCGTCTTTCCATAAATCGCCAAATATATTAATTGTATTTTAGAAGATCACACGTTAAGGAGGAAGGAACTTTATCGCCTACCTAACATGTCGAGTATGGGAGGCAGAGACTGCAGGATCTGGCGGATGAAGCGCCTCACGCCGCCGCAGTGGCGCGTGTCCACCAGGAAGATGGGGCGCAGCGCCCGCGTCACCCGGAAGTGCGACGACTGGCGGCACAGCACCACCACGGCCTCCAGCAACATTATCAGCAGCGTTATTCCCTGCGACCGAATGTTTTAAGTATGTTCCGCTCGTTAACTGCCGAGTCGGAGTCGATGCAACACTCACCTTTATCATAGTGCGCTTGTGCTTGAAAATAGTTCCCCAGCCGATCCATTTGAGCTTCAGGTGCAGCTCGATGCCTATCACGGACAGGGCCAATAACTCTATTGTGCCATGCGCCCACACGGGAAGCTGCAATACACAGTAGAGGGAGGACACCTTAATAGATTCCTTTATCCATAGCTAAGGAAAGTAGAACAGGGAGAAGGCAAGTGTGGTTGAGCCGTTGAGAAGCCGCAATGCAGGAGACAGTAAAATGTTACCCCGAAGGCAGGCACCGCCGGGTCTTCGGTGAATGCTAAGAGGATTAGCACGAGAGACGCCAGCAGGTCCAGGCCGTGGTACCAAGGGTTGTGGACGCGAAGGTACGCCGGTAACTCCTCGGGGCTCGACGGATGCGAGTCGAATTTCTCGTTGTTGAGACCTTCCTGAAAACGAGTACACCGTACCTACTAATTAATATCACAAATACATTTTTATCATTGTTATTGGCTGTATTTGCCTCCCGATGGACGCGTCAAAAGCCTTGTCTACCTCTAGATAAATCGCAGCCTCATGGTAGTTCATCTCCCAATGCTCGTCTTCGGACATCTGCAGGCCGGTGTGGAGGGAGGACCGGCTGCCCATGTCGAGCGCGTTTGTGTCGCCGCCGCCATCGGACCCCGTTCTCGAGTCTGGAAACGATTTTCGGACTTTTAAGAAAGAGGTCTACAACTGACTTGTCCGCGCCTTCATATCGATTTTGGCAAGGCCTTAGCCGATTCACATTTACAATATTAGCTGAGCATTAGGAATGGTCTATGAAAATCCGATAAGACTGCGTCTTGAGTGTTTAGTAACGAATAAGTGCATATAAAATTCACGAAACCGTTACCGACAGCAAATATCACTTCGCAGAGGCTATTCGTCAAGAGAAAGCGCTCCGAGTCTATGGAATAAGCTGTTATTCAGCTTTTGTCTTTCGTTAAAAGTTAAACGACATTCGAGCGTTGGAAACAATAAGAAACTCGTATCTACAGCAAAGTGTGTCTTTCAGTCGCAATAAAACTCTATATGTATTTAAATAATGCAATCGGAATACCGCAGTCGTAAGGTACTTCACATAAAGAATGAACGTTTCCTTATTCATTCAGGACTACCCGCGAGTTGTCTCGATGCCTCCAATTCGTCTCTGAATCCACCGAGCGCCCGAAGGAGAGGTTTCCGCCCAACTTACTTCGCATACCAAAAACTACAACATACCTAATTTGTGAGAAAATGAAGAATATAGATTGTAAGTAACTCTGTCTTTCACTAAACTTAACAATCGTTTGTTGAGCCACATCTTTAACTGCGCCGCCATGGACGCGCAACCCACTGCGCTAAATTATCAACTGACTTCTCAGCACATTCTCAGTAAACAAAGCGTAAGGTTCGCAAAAAAGGTGACGTTCATTTGAGAACATTTCTTGGACTACAAAGACTTTGTCAATGATATGATTGTTTTGAAACCAGATAGTTATCGGCAAATTCGGAGAAATATCGCCTTCGTTTCCCGACACCGCGTTTTTGTAATCGTCTGCAGCGATAGACGTCGGCGCTCAACTTAACTTATTTCCTAGGCCTAAGATGTTTTTTCTTATCCGTACCTTATCTTT
>JAOSYY010000015.1:6742421-6762161 GCA_025727935.1 Hebomoia glaucippe
GCAGCGATAGACGTCGGCGCTCAACTTAACTTATTTCCTAGGCCTAAG
This sequence comes from Hebomoia glaucippe, assembly GCA_025727935.1. NCBI lineage: Eukaryota > Metazoa > Arthropoda > Insecta > Lepidoptera > Pieridae > Hebomoia > Hebomoia glaucippe. Next base: position 6,742,470 of record JAOSYY010000015.1, read on the forward strand.
ATGTTTTTTCTTATCCGTACCTTATCTTTAAAACAAACGTTTGCTTTGTGCTACCGCGTAATCTTTAAGTGAGTCAAGGTTTTAATGATAGTTTAATATTAGATAAATTTCGATTGTCCAAAAAGATATTGTCTAAGAAACCTATTCTCTGAACATTTTTATTTTGAAACAACGAAAATGTAGGAATCCACTATTTTAAAAGACGCACGAGAACCCTTATAGTTAAACTAGCTTCTACCAGCGGCTTCGCTCGCGTTCATTTCGATTTTTACACGTTGGATTACTTGGACTTTGGATAAATCTGCTATCCAACACTGCAAGAATTTAAAAAAACAAACAAACTCTTCAGCTTTATAATACCAATAGAGAAATCTCGCCTGACCATACCAATATCGCTAAGTAGGTTAAACAAGTCGCGTGATACGGCGTTTGTACTGCAACGACATCGAAGATTACCTCCTAATTGGATTGCACTGGAATTCGACACGTTTCTGAACGGAGCGAGGCTGATGAAACCGCTTTTTCAGCAATAAATTCAATTCCATGTTACAAGTCGACTCCTTTGCCCACGGGGCAGCTGGTGGCACCGTCACAGTGCCTCGCGAGGGGGTTTACCCGATTTTACAGGAATAGCATTTTCGTCCTTTAGAATGCGACATAGGTAATAAAGAGTTTTTGAAGCTGGCCCTTGGCGCCCGATGTCATGCAAAATGAACGCAGGCCCCTTGCAAAGTGGTTCTCGAAGCCACGACCGTGTGAAGTACGCTGGCACGAATACAACCATTATATTGTGTTAACGGTGTAATGGGACAAAGTTAATTAAATCCACGAAGAAGATAATACCTATCGATCATCGTGTAAAATTAATTCAAGACAAGTTGTTGATTGTTTAAATGAGCCTTGATAGTTTTCTCCAGTTCGAATATTTATTGCTTACTCGGTTGTTGTAATCAGAGCAGGGCGCGGTCTTTGTGTAAATCCACTATTATGCTCCATGGTCAGAGCGTCTTTTCTTTACGAGAATACTGCCTATATCTTTAAATGTTTCTTAAATCGTTCAAACATTAATAGAGTTGCTTCAAGGCCAGCAGTTTTCTTTCAAAACGCGGTGATAGTGTTCAATGCAAAGTCGGCAACGACACCGCGTTGCTCAATGCGATTCTAATTGAAAACTAAAGGATAATTTAACCCGACCAAAGACCGTATAGATATGTTTTCGTAATCGCATTTAACGTGTAAGTGTAGTTCAATGATATTCAGAAAATGTACAGAAAGACATCACAAAACGTTGATCAGCTGTTTTGTTACACGTATTATAGGATATTTTGAATGATTGTATGTTTGTTTGTAAATTGCAATCTTAGTAAAACCTCTCGCTCTTTCAACCAACAACTGGTGGAAACGTGACGGTGAAATACCTACGCGCCTCGACATGTCGTTACGTGCACTAATTACGTTCGTCATCTAATCTTTACACGCGGAATGATAATGCAATTAATATATCCATTTACGACTGATTAAGTAATAATCGTAAAATATAACTACTTACTTGAATCGATATTCAATTAATTAATACACAAGTTAATTCTACGCCCGCGTTAAAGCGATTTTAATATCTTGACTGCACTCAAGCTCGGACTCGAGTCACGTTTTAAAATACGAGTTTATGAAAATGGGATTTACGTGAATACTTTCGAATATGAAGTGGTAGAAGCAAGAACGAAACTCTGTCTGGGCCACGAAATGAAAAATAAATACGTCCATAGTGAATGATGAATGATATCGTGTCGGCTGCTACCGAGTACACCTTGGGCAACTGAGGCTCATCATCTGGAAATAACGAAACATGTACTTACACGATTTCAATGTATGCCAGTAATCTTTGAATGCATCGTAAACTTTTGTAGGTAATTTCGACATATTAGAAAATATTCACATAAGATGACCCATCTCAGTGCTTTCTGAACTACACTATACGTTTGTGACAGAAAAATCTTATGATTTATCACATGTTGATAAGGTTAGATAAAATGTGGTTCATTCAAATAATGTTTTATCTATCAGTTATATATGTATTGTTAGCGTAATAAGGGTATTTTGCAATAAATTGATTTATCTGTGAAATGTATCAGCTAGACAACAAAAAATACAAAATTATGCTCTAAACACTATAATAGAAATTATTGGGATTACAATGGAAAAATATTTATTTGAAGATATATATATCTATATCCAACGTATATTAATATATAAAATGCAATCATTAATTAGATTATATTACTTATCCTCATGAATTAAGTGGATTATTCTCTCCAGGTCATATAATTATGACAACCTGAAACCTCAAATAAGTTTTCAGTTGTACTATCATAGTGATTAAATCAACTCTAGAAATTTATTAAGTCTATTGTATAAAGAAAATATACATGTTTTCTAAAATAGATATTATTCAATAATTTTAAAGAATAACTTTTAAACCTATAAATCTATAGCATTGTGAATTTAATTTATCGATAACTCAGAAAGTAATGAAAAGAAGTTGGAATGAGTTTAAACTGCATCTAACTAGACAATTACAATTGGTTGCAGGATGTTGAAACTGTCATAATAATTGCTATGATAGAATTATATAAACCATAAAAATTAATAAACAATTGTAGTCATTTATACACATGATTAAATTCATATTTGTGTTGCTAGCATCATGCAAAAGCATTTTACATGCAGGATTTTGCGGATTGCGTCAAGCTTACTTACATGATTTAGGTCGATAGCCTAACTGTACTGTTTGAATGTTTATAATATGTATGTTAGTATTGAGATGTGTTTATGACTCACTGACAACGTCATTGTCTTTAAAAGGCACAAAAATCGATTTCGATGAGATGTATTAGGCTAGATCAAGCTTTAGGTGAGAAATTAAACAAATTATTACGTGAATAAAATGTATTGTTAACAACAAAAGCGTACACATAATGCGGCTACTGTGCATTGAAATATCATAGCTTCTCGTTTACTTGAGACGTTTGAGCCGTAATTGTTGATGCTGGAGTTTGCGAAATCGTCACTAAACCTTTTATATCCGTCGGACAGCGAAGACGGGCTCCGCAAAGAAGCCATTTCGAAAACTGATTTAGCAATTGGAAATTCGCATTTGCAAATTTTATCTGACATTTGAAGTTTCATGTTATAAAATTAGAAGTTGACACAAGCGTTCAGAAACTTTTTCATGAATACGAAAACATTAATTTGACAATAGCGAAATAATAATTAAAATGCCTTAAAGTTATATAACTTTTTATTTCAACTGAGTATTTTACTTTATTTATAATATTTTTTGTAAGAACCGAATTATAAGCATCATCCGATAATTGACGTTCATCACTAACCGTCAAAATCAATGTATAATATGACAGCTAACGTCAACTTCCTTTTCTTGATCCCGGTTCTAATGTGAGTCGAGGTTGTTTTCTTTTCAAATAAATCTCTTATATTTGGTGAAATATCAATACATTACTAACTTTTTGTAAGAAATATTTTTAATGTATTATTCAGATAAGTGATCTTGTACGATATTTCAGTGAAAATGCCGCGCTAAAATATATTATTTTGTTAAAATATTTGACATACAGTATGTCTGTGATTGTGCAGTGATAAAACTTTTTTAAACAGTTTTGTATCCATTATATATTTCACTTCGATAATAATATTTATGCAAGATTACTTGATGAAGAGTACAAGCCAATAGCTTAACTTATAAAAACGTTTTCCAAGATGAGAATTTGTTCAGGTGGCATGTTTGTTTTGAGGTTGTATTGTATTGTTTTTAGATTATAAATGGCTCCGACACAGCCTAAGGCGGCGGCTAAGGCCCCCGCGGCGCCTGAAGGCGGAGTTAAGAAAGTTAAGAAAGTCGGTAGACCCAGAAATTACGACTTGGGAAATGGCATTGTTCGTTTCTCGAAAACGAGGATGTATCACAAGACCGTACGTACATTCGATTAAACAATGAACTCTAATAATTTAATAACTTTGATATAATAAATTATTATTTACACTGAAACATTCGTTTATCTATTATATCTATTCGTTTTTAACTTAGTGATGCTTTCAATGAAATTTTGTTGTCAGGCTAAATATAAATTTGTTGGCAAGAAAAATCCCAAAGTACCTAAACCCAAGAAGCCCACTGTAGTGACCAAAACTATTGGTGGTGAGAAGAATGGAGGAACACGTCAAGTGCTTGTGCGCCGCAGGAAATCATTCTATCCTACACAGGACAAGTAAGTACCAACTCCATTATATAAGACATGACAACCTATTTGAAATTATAATAAACAAGTTTATTAAGTTGGTATAATAAGGCTGGTTAGTTGTTTGAGGTGTGCCTTATCACAGATTGGCATTTAATACATAGATAGGTTCAAAGATGAAGTGAAAAGACTACACTTGTATACACTAATAATTCTGTTTCCAGGATCCGAACTCACCGCCACCACAAGACCTTCAGCAAACATAAGAGAAATATCCGCTCGAACCTAACTGTTGGTACAGTGTGCATCCTTCTGGCTGGCAGACATGCAGGCAAGCGTGTGGTGTTAGTTGGAATTTTACCCAGCGGTCTCCTGTTGGTCACTGGGCCCTTCTCTGTAAGTTCAATCTGTCAATGCCGTACAATTCTTATTTGATTATTTTTAGTTTATAACTTATACAGGTGTTAAAAAGCAATTTCATAATATCCAACACATATTAATTGGTAGTGTTTATTACATAAGCCATACTTAGTATAAAAATTTGTAACCAATTACATTCTTGACTACATTTATTTCACAAAAATGATTATGAATTTTATTAAATAATGTTGAGTGTAGTAACATGAAGATGTTATGATTTTAAGAAAAACATGCATTTTTCAGTTCAACTCGTGCCCCCTCCGTCGTATTCCCCAAGGATTTGTGATTGGTACCAGCACAAAGGTTGATCTAGGAGATTTCAAGTTGCCGGCACACTTAGACGACGCTTACTTCAAGAAGAACAAGAAGAGTTCCAAGCGTAGTGTTAAGCGGAAGGAGGGAGAGGATATCTTTGCCACAAAGAAGGAGGTATGTAGGACTACAAATTTTGAAAGCCCAATAAGTTTATTTTAAAGTTGCTATATATCTAACATTTTTGCCATAAAAAATTTTATTGTAAATGAAACATGAGCTTTTTACAGAAATACGTTCCTTCGGAAGAACGTAAAGCCGACCAGAAGAGCGTGGACGAGGCAGTGATCAAGGCTATCGGGCAGCGCGCGGACAAGAAGGTTCTGCGCGGATACCTCAAATCCGCCTTCGGGCTACGCTCCAGCCAGTTCGCTCACCGGCTTCACTTTTAAATAGGAGTAAATGTCTAAAACTAATTTCATGTTTTGTTTGTTTGCCCTGACCTCAAATCTAATACAAACATCCCTTAACAATCCGACATATACGTCGCATAAGATATTCAAACACAATTAAGTTTCTCTGTAAGAAAAAGAAACGACACTTAACAATCACGAGATGTTTCTAGGTTTTCATTTTCATAGTTCACAAACGTCAGTGACGTTTGATGCGCGGGAAAGTTCAAATTAAGAAAATTATATTATTTTACTCTACACGTACATATAAAAATGTTGGCGTCTGATTGTAATTTGAAAATAACTTTGTTGTTACCAAAGCATAGGAAGCACATGATACTCAAACAGGTTAGAAAAATTCTAAAAAAAAGTCCATTTTGGTTAATCTCCGAAAGAGATGAACCGATTTTGACAGTCTTTTCTAGGGTAGACGGGTGATATTAGTACTATTTTCATTTTAAATGACGCAGGGTAATGCTAATGCAACTATACATCTCTAAGATTTAAAAGTATGGCTAACGTTATTTCTAAAATCTCCAAACTAACTTTTATGATTAAGTAGTGGGTGGTGTGAAATGAAAAGACATTCTGAGAAATGTTATTTATATTTGGGCAGTTGCGGGCGGTTTCTCGCCGAAGGCACGTTGCGGGGCTTCGGCTGACCGTGCTTTTCGCGCCAATCCGCTTCCAATTTCGCATAAACACCACCTGATTGAAAATAACGCCTTCACGGTTCAATTAATTAAATTAGAGTGCGGCGTCGCTTATTGTCATGTCGTGGCCGAAAAATAAACTCAATAAAAATTGGAATATCAGAACAGAACGGCTATGGCACCAGTTGCTACACAGGGAGCACGTCTGAAGATCATTTTATTATACTATACACTATTCTTTATAATTCCTATACGAGGTCTTCTACCTAATAGTGAAATAATCAATCTAATAACATATAATGAAGTCATTTACGAATAGTGACTCCACTATAGGGTGGAAAATTTGAATTATCGATATTTTGTGTGTGTGTTTGGTTTGAGAAGATTTTCGTGAATGTTCAAATCAAAACTTAAAAAAGTGCTAATGAATAGAACCCGTTCTATAGAATACTTAGCGATTTTAATAAATGTCACCTGGATGCGGTTTCGGTTTGGACGCATAATGGTGGCGCTTGGCGAGAGTGGCGCGCATGTGCGCTGCAGCTCTCTCCTCGAAACGACGCTGGCCGTCCTGGTTGCTCCTGGCCGACACCGTTGCGGCCCACACTCGCCCACCCGTTGCTGCTCCCCACCGACGATTTCTAATTACACCATTTTGCTAATATTTTAAGATGGTCTTTCGAGGGCACTTGAAATTTATGTCATAATGTTCGACGCGCGATAGATAGATTTATCTATGCCTGAAAAATGGTATCAAACGTCTTTACCCACAAATATAAAGCCATACTTATTTCTGATAGACGGTGGTGGTACAAAACGCGTGCGAGTTCGTGGCCGACGTGGCGGCGCGTCTTCGTCGCTCCTCGCGCTGTCAGAGCTCTCTTCACTCTCATCAGAATCTGTCGCTTCATCGGCGACCTCCACTGCATCACCGGTTCCAGTGGCGCCTTGCTTTGTATAATTATATGCATATTAAAAACTATTCATTAGAAGGGCTTCTTAGTAGTGAAAAATAAATGTAAAACAAAAATAATAGACGCGGAAAGAATTATGACGGATTCCATATCTTTGACATAAAAGTTAAAAGGTAAAGCAAGTTACTAAAAAAGAATATTATATAAACAAATAATGATTTAACAGACAACTATTATACAACGCCACACATAATTACCTACCTATAACTAAACATTCACAAATGTTTTTCGCAAACACATAAAAATACTCATGGGCCGTCATAGAGGCCTTCAGGGTACTCGTCGCAAATAATAAACGACAACCTCACAAAAGAAATTTATTAAATCTCAGTATCAGACAAGCTGCAAAGTGGAAAAAATATCATTACGTACATTTCTATTAAATAATGGACTATAGTGCTGACTATGATGGCATGAATTGTGACACATTTACTGAAAACTTACCAGCTCAAGGCAGCTCCAGACTTCAACTTACCTTGCCCCTGGGACTTTGAGTGCGCTTCAGTCTGTTATCGGACCTTGCGGGCGAAGCGGTGGCCGTGGAACAGTTTCCCGCCAAAGAGGGCGCGGAAGCTTGCAGCGCGCTCAAGACTGGCGAGCCCGCGCGCACATTCTCTGTGTATGCACAGTGTACACCTTTCATAATAACGCTTGCGTCTACGTTATTTGATGGTTTTATGGAACTTGTGGAGTGTAGTGCTTGCGATGATACCTAAGCGCGATTAATTTTAGCTTGCGCATAAAATTGTTTGTTCGAGATTTATGAATATCATAGGCGCGGCCATGACACAAAACATACTCGTATATACAACTATAGAAACATATAGTCAAAAATAACGTTCTATTCCATTTCCTATATAGTGTGTTTCATGGCCGGAAATTGAAACTAAATACAAATGCATACTTTGGAACGGAACACTATAACTGCAGTTGTTCCGAGAACACGTCTGAAGATTATTAAACCATTAGACAACGGACAACGGAGACTCGAGACTAGTTGATATTATCGATACACGCGGCTACATCACTACTGATGCTTACTAGTCTGTAGTCTCTACAATGAAACAATTTTTGTTGCTTCGGAGTGAATATTAATTTAAAAAATAATTCGCGATCACCTGTATTTTAAAGCAATTTTGTCTACATGCCAATGCGGAGAGCATATTTACAGCACGACGTAACAAAAAATCCACTAAAAAAGATTTTCGTCGTTGATTGATATCTAAGAACTCTTGAACAAATCACTTTTTAAACTAAATAAGGGAATCAAGAATAGTCCATGCGTCTAGAAACAATACCTAGGAACATTTGCAGTCTCGGCCTTAGGGCAAGACCGCTGCTGCCGAACTAACTTGAAGCGGTTAGAAACGACTCTATTACGACATAATTATTTTTCCGTTGACTATTCGGAAAGTTGAAATCCACTACTTGTCCATCTCTGAGTTAAAGTAAGAAACCTCACGGTTAAATTTACTGTTGCTCGTGTACAGCTTCCCGAGCAGCCCGAGGGGCTGGCGGGGAGGCACCAGCTGTATGCCCTCCCACCAGAACACCTCCTTGCACTGGAGACGCCCACCGACATCTTCACCGGGTTCTGCTAAAAACCATACATTTTTATCTTAACGAAAAGTTTTAAATAGGCATCGGACTATTTATCAAAGTTGACGCTCTTATCTGGTTAATAAATAAAAAAGTATTTACATTTCGACTAGCCGGAGTTACGTACGATATTTGTAGCCCTTAGTAGAAGTGGTTTTCAGAAGGGACGTTATAAGTTCACTTAACTTCGGTAATGCTTTAGCGGGAGGACAATTTGTGGAACGACATTTGGTAAGTATAAACGCACCTCTTGCTACGAGGCGAGTCAGCCGCTCGGGGAACATGAGCTGTGGCGGTTTCATTGCTATGATATCTCTGTAACGCGAGTAGATTTCCATGACAGCAGCGTCGGTTGCCAGATGCTCGTCCGGCACGTGTTCGCGAAACTGGCAACCCTGATTCAATGCATACATGTATTCAAATGTTTATTAATTATAGCTAAGAAGCATTATTATTTTGATAAGATAATTTGGTAATGAAGCGGAGCACATCACGCGCTAGCGCGGGATTAGCAACCGCTGCGCTCTTACCGTGTTTCTGGTGACTGTTTCAAACCGGTACGCTCTTTCTCCACAGCACGGGTAGCGGCCCGCCGGGAGGGGCACGCGGCCCTCCACGCCGAACATGTGAGGGCTCTGCTCGTGGTGGGAGCACCACTCCATCTGAATTTTGCGCTGTCCTTTACACCACCGACCGAACCTTGGTCCGACAGGTGTAATGGAGTTGACAGTAAAATATCTTTCAAAGAATATCTAAATAGGTATTTTTGTCTTATTGATATGCGTTTCTGGTGAAACTCGCCTGATATGCCGGGAAATAACTGTCACAAAGCTGGCACCGCAGGAAGTGGCAGTCCGCCCAAAGGCGCCAATAAACGCGGCGCCACGAGCGCAGTTCGCCAAACAGCCACGTCACGTAGTCGTTTAGGCTCCACGATGGGTCCCTGTTGAGGCCCGTCGGTTGACTTGTCAGTTGTGACAGTTGAATGGCGATTAATGAGCAATATCTCTGCCGTTGATGCTCGCGACGAACATTCATTAGGCGCGTCCACATAGAACGAGCAGCCTCGTGAGGCATTTGCCGCGCGAGGAAACTGTCCCCTCACAAGCGCGGCAAACCCGAGCCGTTACGTTCGTTCGTTCAGTTGAGACACTGACCGCTGCTTCGCGTGGCAAATGCCTCGCGAGGCCGCTCGCTCTGCGTGGACGCGCCTTATTACGATTGACAAATACATCGTTTGCTAGCTCCGCGGCTAACCAGTAACAATAGTGATGTAACAGATAAATTAAAATAAATAGTGGTATTACACACACAGTGGCACGCGACAGGATATCATCGGCCCGTCACTGAACACTAAATTCATTGTGCACGTTGAAAAAAGGGACAAAGTAGAGAGCATTTGAGGGCACACATTAAAGAAATACTTAGAATGAGCTGAAACGACGTTCCCGCGCCGGTCGACGCGCATCGAGGCAGGTTGGCACGGCACCTGCTCGCCGATGTGTCTGCCCAAGAGTTTGTTACATCTGACAGCGAAAGTATCACTTTAAAGCAAGAAACCACCGTTCGCGCGCGACACCTCCAGCTCAAAAAATATCCAGATACTTCATGTACTGTAAACTAGATAGCTAATTAATTAATCCGTAACGAAAATGAGAATGCTATAAGTTTAACGTGCCATGTCCTAAAGGAATAAGCCTATTTTTGTGCGGTTTACGTTTGAAAGCTGATACAATTGTGATTCTTAGGAAGTGCTCGTTCCATTACTTGCTGCACTTGAAGAGAGTCGCGAGGGAGGCGTAGTGGCCCCTCAGCGTCTCGGGCACTGGCTCGGCCAACGACAGGATCATCTTACAGAACAATCGAGACTGGATTTTGTCTTTGCGGTCGCGGATGGCCTCCAGCTCCACGTTCGTGTACATTGCTGCTAATCTGTGCAAAGTGGCGACAATTTAACGTAAGGTGTTTTTGAAATACGCAGCAAATCCTCATCGTTTCTCTTAAACAGCTCGTGCTCGTCTATATCTGTTTGCTCCGGCTTACCTCCGAAACTTATTTCGCTAAGGTGCATATATATTATGTGAGGCTGACAATGACTAGAAAATAGGCTAAAACTAGATTCTCACCTCGTGAGGAGAGCATCGCTGAGACACGCGAGGTTAGTCGTCGTCTTGACAATGTCGTTGACGTGGGCGTGGCAGTAGGAGAGGCAGTCGTGCAGGAGGGGCTCCATCTGTTAGTCGAAGTTGGCGATAGAGCAAAGGACGGAAAGGATAATCCTACAGCAGCACCGAGATACCTGCAGGAAAGACGCGGAGACCAAAATGGGCACCACGTTGTGCGCGTCGAGCAGAGGCCAGTCGGCGACCAAGATGGAGTCCCTCTTCACCCAGCGCATCAGCCAGTCGAAAATCTGCCACTCAGAACAACAAAATTTATTAAAAATATTCAGCACTCGTGAAAAAGCCACATATAATTTGATTTTCTTTTTGTTAAACATTAAATTCATTTAAGTTATAATTCATAAACATTAAAAATGACTCTCAAGTTCAAACATGACGTGTACAAAATTTCATCAAAATCAGCCTCGTTGTGGATGAAATTTGTATATTTAAAAAACCTAAAACCTAAAATCTGAATAAAAACGGCCTCTCTACCTGAATATCGCAGTGCACGGAAATATCCATGTCTTCCAATCGCTGACCTGCTGTGACGTCAGCGAAATACGCCATCTTTGAAACCAAGAGTTTTTGAGGGCACCTGAAGTCTTTCTTCAGAGCTTTCACCTCGTCACATACGTGAATTTCCACATCACCGCTGAAAAATTATCCTTGTTCTATTTTGTTACTAAATGCCCTAACTTTCTGTCTGTCGCGCTTTCACGCCGGTACTACTGAACGGAGTTAAATGACATTTGGTACACAGGTAGTTTAGAGCCTAAGAAGGGCGACAAGATGCCTTTTAACGCGACGAAAGGGTTGACAAACATTAAGAGGGGGAGTGAAAAGTTGTAACGTCATTTTTAAAGCGAAAAGCTTGAAACTAATTTTACGCTATTGATTCTATATGTATAATATAATATGTATATATAAATATGACATTCAAAGTTTGTAAACGCATTTCCCTCACGAACGTAAAACAAACATAGAAATAGGAGATGAAACAACTAGAAGTGGATGACCAAATCGACATGACCGCGAGCGAGGCCGCTGGACAAAGCTGGTTGAAAAATAAGCGGCGTTTAACAAAAAACTCACTCTTGCTTTTGATTCGCGCGCTCTTGAGCGGCAATCACCGAAGATTTTCTACGGCCCAGGCGATCACGGGAGCCTTTTTCATTGACAAAACCTGTACAAAAACTCAGTTGAGAGGCCTAAAGTGGAGTGTTATAGTAGTTGTGTCATGTCTGTCTATCATACGGCTGTCTCCCAAAGGTCTGGCCCGAAACTGATGCGGTTTTTTTTAAAGGGAGTCATAACTGAGATGATTTGAATTATATTTTCATGACGACGGAGTTACGTCCCGTATAACCCCCTACGTAATGGTTCGAGAAGGCGTGACTAGCATAAATGAATCACTTTTAGACTACATTTGGATAATAGCTTCGTTTTTCATTTTTCAATCCGCAACTTTTGAGATGTAATTGTAGCTTAAACGAATTTTGTGGAATATATTCAAGTACCTTCAAAACTGGCTGGTTTCTTAATATCTGTCGACACGTTCGATGTGGTTTTTTTAATAATCGGAGCATAAACACTTGTAGTCTTCAGAGGTTTCTTGTAACCCACTAAGTATGGTAGAATAGAATCCAAGATTCCTTCGTTAATAACCTGTTAATTTTAATTGTCGCAACATCAAATCTTCTATAAATTTTTTTAAAGAAACGATTGATTAACTTACATCATTCAATTTGCAATTTAAATTCGCTTCCGTCCAAACCCCCAGCATTTCAACCCTAATATCTGGAGGAAGGCTACGTCTTCGATTTCCTGTATTTTAAAAAGCAATTAAACCCTCATTAAACATTTCTTTAATATCGACTATTTGGATATTTTTTTATTGTTTTATTCATTATAAGACTGGGACGTTTAAAGTAATGTTGTCCAAACGAGACAAACGAGCATGCGGCTCACTTCTCGCTAAGTGATTGTCTAGCCTCCGTGGACATCAGCAAGACCAGTGTCTTAGATATGCCTAAAACTCTCAATAGGAGTATTAATTGAATGTAAAGCGAAGTGGGGCCCCGCTAGTCAAAGATATGTTATCTGTGGTCATACCTTCTATTTCACTACAGCTATAGCGTTTTTCCAGCCTATCGGTAACGCTACATTTTCTCTCAATAGTTGTTTCACTCTTACTAGTTATAGTTTTCTGTACCGTTAACGCAGTTTGGTGTAAAAGATCTCTTTCCTGTTGCTCAATAACGTGGTTAAGAACTGTTAATTTTGTAAGCTCCTCCCAATTTATTTTGGTACCTTCTTCTTCACCGCCTTCTAAATGTTCATAAACTTGATACGCCGTTTTCATAAAGTCAAAAAAGTCTTTCACTGTGATCACCTCGGCAGCAGCTTCCGGCTTTCCAATAGAACTTTTTCTAGGCGATCCTGACCGAGTTGGGCTCTTATCTTGCTTACTATCACCTTTATCCGTGAACATTGACGAAGTATCGACTTCCGGGTTTGGACTGGCCATCATTACCTTTAATTTTCAATAGTGCGGTGGAACATGAAAAAAGTATATTGATCAAATATTTTTCCAGGCAACAGAGCTATCTAGATATTAAAGCCGTTTCGTTTTCAAAAGAAACGGTCCCGTTAGACGCTTCTTAATGTCATTATCAATTACTGATTAAACTTTTCTATAATTAATTTAGAGAAGGCAAGGTTTTATAATGTTTTCAAAATGTAGTAACTAACTAGTAAATAACTAGTAGTTCTATATAATAAATATTAGTAGTATAACCTGACTAAAGTCTAATTATACGTTGTCAATATGATTTAATGTTTTTTATTTCAAATATCTGTTTACCTGTTTTATATCAAGAAAAAGTTTATTTTAAGCCGATAGATAAAATCCAAAATGCGGAATTTAAACTCTATGACTAGCCTCTATTGTAGTCTCTGACCTATGAACCTCTGTATCTCTCTTATTAGTCTATGTTCAATAATCTGTGGTGAACTGTCAAAACTTAATTGATAATTTTGTAACAAAAGTTTTCGTGTTATTTTGTTGTGCTGGAAAGTTATTTAGAATGTCTCTTGCTATATTTTATTATGGAAAGTTACCAAGCCGAATATGACAAGGACGGTTTGTTGTCTGAGACATTTTGGAGGACTCCACAGCGAGCGGTTCCGGGTAGGCCTTTGCAGAGAATCGCTCAAAACGAGGTTATGTCTGGGTCATCTTACCAGCAATTCCAGGCGTCTGTGAACGACGCCTGGGACTTAGGTGACGACGAAATTATCTCTGGCATCGCGGAGACTAAAATATCGAAAGCCATATCGCAGACTGTAGCTTTAAATGTGATAAATTCGCATCGTAATAGTACGAAGAACGTAAACAAAAATGACGTCAAGACTGAGAGTGATAGTGTAAAGCCACAAGAGGAGGCGGTTGCTGTTAAAAAGAATGAAGTAAAGAGAATTGGGAGTGGTCCTGGCAGTTCAGGGCCGCTACGTCACTACCCAGGTCGACCAAGACCTGTGAGACCGTCGGCTTTGATACCACGCGAAGAAAGCAGCGAATCTAAATTAGAACGATTCCAGCAAGTGCTCGAAAGCTCAGTCTTAGATCTGGATGAGTTGAAACAACTCAGTTGGTCTGGGATACCAATTAAGGTCAGTTAAATTACAAATGAGGTCAGGAATTTAAGTTAGGCTTAACATTTCTATTATACATCCTTTTGATGACTCATTCTATTATTTGTTTAAAAATTAATTTAAGAAATAAAGGCAGTAAAGTTATAGCTGTTATGAACTTGGACAGAAAATAATCTTTATATGTTCACCACTTCTTATAAATGTTCTATGATAAATCAGTACTTAATTTACGAGTATATAAAACATTTCTTCTTTCATATATAAATATTGACATATATGTATGTATATCTTATCATCTTGGAGTGAGGTAATCCTATGGTACATATTTTTGACAGTAAGACTCAATAGATATAACTCATAATTGTCTGCCCAATAGAATAACTTTATATCATATAGAGCTTTGCCGAGTTTCTGTTAGACTTAAGTACTTGGTTTTCACTACTATCAAATGTCACAGCAAGTTTCTTTTATTTTTACCAAAAGTTAAAGTGAAAAGCTACAAACTGTATTTCTGAATCAAAGTTGTAATTAGTATATTAATGTGTTGCAGAAAGTAGACAATATTATAATTTATAAATATCTGTACAACTAGAGGTCAGTGTAAGGTCAATTGAATTAATATGTAAATCTGTTGAATTTTTATACCTTGGTCAAGGCACTACCGTTAGCTCAAGCTACTGCAATGGCTTACTATTTGGATTTCCCATTTCTCCTCTTATTAACATCTACCAAAATATGCTTGGGCAGGAGGACTTAAAATGAAAATGCGTCACCAATGGCTATGTTTATGTATTACGGCGTAACTTGACTTATTGTTTTATTAATTACAAATTTAAGACCACAATACCTATGTTGAAAAAGTGGAACTATTGTTTATGTTAAAAATTTCAGGCTAGAGCAGTCACGTGGCGTCTCTTAGCGGGATACCTACCTGCAAATGCGGAACGGCGTCCGGATACATTAGATCGCAAAAGAGCTGATTACAAACATTTTGTACAACAATACTATGACTCTGAACGAGAGGAGGAGACCTACCGGCAGATACATATTGATATTCCACGAATGAGCCCATTAGTAGCTCTGTTTCAGCAGATCACTGTACAGGTAACAGAGCAAGTAGTCTAGAAACTTTCTTCTGGTGGCTGATGATTTTATGACAATTATTGACAGACAGGCATGAGTTTCACTTAACACTATTCTCACATGACTAGTATTTATCCTCGGCTTATTCACTTATAGGAATAAAGAATAGCGTATGACCATTTGCATGTGAAGCCTGTCTACCTCAATTCATAGAAGAGCAATAAATACACTTTTCTATAATTGTCTACATGCTATTTTTATTACTTAACTTACTTAACATACAGTACTTAACTACCATTCTGTCTATGAAAGTCCTTTTGTTGCCATAATCTATAAAATGTATTTTCTAGGTAATGTTTGAACGCATCCTCTATATTTGGGCAATACGTCACCCTGCATCAGGATACGTACAAGGCATCAATGACTTGGTTACTCCTTTCTTCATGGTCTTTTTACAAGAAGCCGCACCTGACAAGGAGTTGGATAACTTCCCACTTGACTCTCTGACAGAGGAACAGAGAGATACCATTGAAGCAGACTCCTTCTGGTGCCTATCAAAATTTCTCGACAGTATACAGGATAATTATATTTTTGCACAGCTTGGTATTCAGTACAAGGTGAGTTAGTTTATCAATAATATTGGCCAGTTCAGTTGTACTAAAGTGATTATTAAAAGAATACTATTAGTCTGTAGTAGTCAACTCTGTTATCAATTATATAATTGTTATCAGTGTGAGCTACCACAATTGAGGTAACCACTTAAATTCTGATTTCATAATTTATATGATTTTTAAATGACAATAATAGCACTTAAAGATTAGATAACTTATACATACAAAGATTTAATAATTGATAATTTACTTTATATAATCGATTATGTTATTTACAAGTTTACAAATTTGTGGCTCTTATTTCTCATATATAAAATCCTCTTGTCACAATGTTAGTTACCATACTCCTCTGAAGAGGTTTTACAGATTTTTTATGAATATTCAGTAGGTCTGTGAATTAGCTACTATCTATTTTTCATACTCCTAAGTGATAAGGGTTGTCCACCCCCTAACTTTTATGATACAACATATAAAAATACATACAAACCCAAATTTTCAAAATTTTATGTGGCAAAACGACTTCTTATTATAATTTTTTAGTATTATTCAAGTGGAGACTGCAACTTGAGTTGATTCACTCACCAAAAATAGTAAGGAAATATTCTTTACGGACAATTATAATACTTATAGATAACTTTTTTAGGTAAACCAGTTAAAAGAATTAATTAGACGCATTGACCTGCCACTTCATGAGCACCTCCAGACCCACGGCGTGGATTACCTCCAATTCTCGTTCCGGTGGATGAACAATCTCCTCACCAGGGAGATTCCTCTGCCCTGCACCATACGCCTTTGGGACACGTATCTAGCCGAGTCGGATGGCTTCGCCACTTTCCAGCTATACGTTTGCGCGGCGTTCCTATTGCATTGGCGGGAAAGGCTGATGCAGGAGCGGGACTTTCAAGGACTCATGATCTTGTTACAGAACGTTCCCACCCACAACTGGACGGATTCGAATATAAGTATGCTAGTCGCTGAAGCGTACAGATTGAAATTCGCTTTCGCAGACGCCCCCAACCATTTGCATAACGCGGGAAAATCTGACAGATGACGGGATCTATGATAGTCTATGGTCAACTTAATGCCACGTTTACACTTACGATGCCATTTTTATACGCTAAAGCTTTATGTGTTATCGTGTAAATTTGATTAAATTGATAAAATAAAAAAATGGCAACACAGTTGCGAGGGACCGAATGGATTGTTGAACAGCAGGGTAATTTAACCTTGAATGGTAAGCTTTAAGTATTTCTGGTGGTTGTAAGGCCTAAATATTTTTCACATAGGCCGTGCGCTCATGTAAAAAGACCTTTTTATTTTCTTTTTTTTTGTCTATCATTTGTGTATTTTATTTTAGTTAGAGTTTATGTTAGCATTATGTTTATAAAGTGTTTTATTGACGTCTTGATAAATAAAACATTAAAAGTGAAATTGTACTTTTCTTTACACCTACGAAGTACTAGTACTAAAACATACTGGTATCTTTTCGACATTTTGCCTGTCAGACATTTTAAGTAACTCCCAGTTTCAATATTTGTTAATGATATCCTATGAAATGCCTTGATCATGCCGACTTTCAATCCCAAAATAAAAACTAGTCTTATGAAAAATACATTGCTAAACTATTTTGACAGGCGCAGTTGGCAACATTGACCTAGACTCGCGCAGGTGTCCTTGACCAAGACACCGAATTGACAGCTGACCGACATTTGTAAACAAACTAATCTGTAAAGATCATTACGATAATATTTTTATACTAATACTTATAACATGCATAAATTTTTCTGAGTGATAGTTTTTAAAGAGTTGTCTGTTTTAGACATTTTCGACGTATTAAGGGAACCAGAACGAAGCTCACGTATGTATGAATGTATTATTGATTGTCTGTTTTGTTTTTTTGCAAACTTCATCATCTGTAAAAGTGGTTAAACTTGTTGTCCTTAGTTCCACGTATGAAAAAAACTAATTGTTTTTAATAATATTCTCAATTGTAAGTGCTAAACTCTTATTCATTTTGGTTCTTTCCACGTTAACATAATAGACATCACTGTATACGTATATTTTATTATATTTCGGTGACCATCTGACGTACATTCCACAACTTTATGAACAGTTGGCTTATTTATACATACCAAATATTGTACATTTGTTAAATGTGAAACTCTGGACCATTTCAAGTGTGATCAAGTCGAGCACTTTCTGCCTTTCCAGGATGAGATGATTTACAAGATTAGTAATTAATGTTTAATTGCACGGGCGATCTATACAAGGTCATTTTTAGCACCTAAGGGCCCCAAAAATAAACAGGCTCCAGACTTCAGCCGTACTGAATTCGAATAAAATTAAAAAGTGTAATAAATTGAATTTTATAAATCCTACCCTAAACTCACCGTCTTATAAATAATTAGCTAAGAATTAACCAGAACAGCCATTGCCTCAGCTTAAAAAAATTGCATCAAAATCAGTCTATTCTTTTAAGTGCAATCAATAGAAACAACAATAATTTAGGATAACCGAGAATTTCGTCTGTTTCTTGACTAAGTAAGTACCACATAGGCTCTTGACTAGGAGGTCATAATTAATAATATTAGCAAAATATGTCATAACGGCAAGGATAACTAAGAAAACATCCTGTTATTCAGGAAAACCGTTTTTCTAACGATTTGGACCGAACATTTTTCCCATCTTATCTTATATACATAAAATAAATAATAATTGTATCAATTAAGTACCTAAGCGTATATCGTTGAACCGGGTGAATAATTGTTCCTAAAATGGACTATTCGTACAGATTGGTACACGAGCAAACTTTAAATACCTAAAGTAAGCTGTAAACGACAATAATCAATTAAGAACCTGGTCTCCAACTTTATAATCCCAGACCGTAAGTAATCATTTTACTGACGAATATATACCAAATATGTACAAAAATACATTAGTAGTCTAACTTTGATGGATTGATTGATAAAGTTAAATATTAGAGGGTAGATTAAGATTAAGCGCAGTGGTATTTCCGGGAAAACAAGAACTGTCTGCGTTAGCAAAGGCTGCCCCGCCTAATGGGAAGTGGTTGTGTAGTCTAAGATGGTAAAGGACAGCCTTCTAATGTATCAATTTCTCGTGTCACCACGTTTGTTCAACCCCTTTAGATTTATGTGGTAAGACGATGTTTGCAGGGTCAGTTAGTATGACAATGAGTCCTCAATAACCCGGGGTGGCGGATCTAGGTAACTTACATTTGAACAATTTCTTAGGAATCGTAGGCATCGGTAATAATTGCGACTGAATATGACGTTTTTATTTGAATATGTGACATATTAAAAGTTAAACATATTAAAACGCTATCAAAAATGTTTGTTTCCATTTAATATCGCGACGGGAGCTTTCCGGTTTCCTCTTGATAACAAAGTTATTTTACAAATTAGGGATGTCGGAGAGACGGATTATCGACACGATACTTTTCGCAAATTAATAACGTATTAATGAGGACACGATGAATTGTTTAACTTGGCTGTAACATCTTCTGATACTACTTTATATCTGTACAGATATAATACATTAGTGCTCCCAAACGAT
>JAOSYY010000015.1:6762261-6802741 GCA_025727935.1 Hebomoia glaucippe
TGTTTAACTTGGCTGTAACATCTTCTGATACTACTTTATATCTGTACAGATATAATACATTAGTGCTCCCAAACGATGAATGTGATTTATCATAAAAAACTAGGGACTTATTACAAGGGCGCCGCTTGCACTGACGCACTTTTTATGGAATTAATATGATTCAATGGCTGGTGCGCGGTCTCCTGCGCAATAAGGATGGCTCATACAATTCGCCAAGTGCTTTTCGACCATTTCTTGAGACTGTTTAAACTACTAGTGCATAATATGATCGAACTGATCTCATTTTCGTCCTCGGTTATAGGCTGGAACTCAGACATGTTAGAACAATTAGAGTTTAACCATTTAACACGAATTTTTTTTAATTCTCGCTGTTCGTTGTGCTAAGATACTGCATAGCCATTACAATCCTCTGATGAAGTATACAAATTACAGGTGGAACTGGGCGGACGTACCTAAATATCCAAAAGTATTTAACTACCGCTGAGTATTTCTCTAAATCTTGTTTTCGACAAAATCTTCTTTATCACATACAACCCTGGTTATTTGAGCTTTTAAAATCTAAAATCTAAGTCTTAAGTTTTATGGCAATAAACAACTGAGTTTGTGTACATCACTAGCGCGATCGGAGTTGCGGTCGAGTGCTGGATGGCCAGCTGCGGTCACTAATTGGGAGTTAGTGACAAACAATGACTTTCCTCATAGATATGAAATAATTATTTATATGAGCTGTGAACAGTGTTCTTAACACTTGCAACACTTACGTGGTCGGTGAAGGATAATAAGTTTTATTCATACGAGCATTGTTATATAGCCAACCATACTTCGGTAAGTGCCATGAACATTTATTAATATCGTTGACTTTGTTCCATTAACCGTCTGTCCTAAGAAATGTTGATTGGCACTCTTTGTACCACGAGAGCTGAGGTCCTTCTAAGACGAGGGTGAAAATGTCACCCAGGAATACAACTCGTGCAGTCCCACTTGAATGCCCCGAGTCAGGGCCTTCACTATCACTAGCCGCTTCGGGAGCTGCTCTATAGGCCCAAACTGTAAGCTCATACCTGCGTGAGTTGCTCTCCCTTGTTGCGCGTACCACTCACCCGGGTGAGTGCACGACTCTTTCCTCGACGCCCTCCGCGGGGCACCGCTCCCGCCCAAAATGTCCGTTTAGTTTTAAAAGCCAATATTAATAATAACGCGTTAGTCATCGAGTTGACCGTTGAACGCGACGAGTCTAATCTTCCATGGTACGACTAGCACGGGAAATGATTTCATATAACATATTAATGAATGATCGGCGTTTTCAGAGCTTAATCGTTCAAATTAGCCAAATATATAGAAAATGTTTTTTAATGCAGAAAAGCAATTGCACCTAAACTTGGACCTGAAGTTATTTGTGCTACTGTTTCATTGCTTATTTTTTTCAAAGCCGCTGCAATTGTTACTTAGCAGTAGAGCAATCAGAAACGCGCCCACCAAAATGCTACACCGTGAATTGAACAAATTTTAATGAACTTTGTGACATTTTCAAAATAAATAAAGATTTTCCGATATTGTGGGTCTTATATGCATTTCTCGATTTGCAAAAATCTATGCAGTGTAAATTCACTTCAACTTTTTAAACAGAATGTAGTTTTTATTTGTCACTTGGGCACTATGGCACCTCCATACCCGTTCGCTAGTGTTGTTGAGCAGAGGTAAAGAGACGTTTTCAATATCTTCTTGGCCTTTGAGCTTCGTGGGCGAATTGCCGTAAGCCCTAGAGTGAACTGCAGCGCATACAGTTTTAAACAAATTATTTTATCTTCACAAACAATTATGTTCCACGTTTTGTACAGAAACTATTTTTAAAAGTAAGTAAGTGCTCGGAATAAAAACTCTGTCAATACATGGTTTATGATATAATAAAAATTGTGTTTGTGGCTAACTAGCGAACCTGCCGGACGTTGTCCTGTACGACTGTCTTTAATAATACAATTTTTAAACGTTTTTACACCAAATTATGAATGTAAAGCATTCTCGAATCCCCTTAAACACAATGAGGGAGTGTAATGACAAACACACAGACAGAAGAAAAATACGCGTATGTTAAGATCTTTATGACGACGTGTAAGAAGCGAAGAGAAGAGAAGAGAAGATCGCTCCCAACTCGTGTTAGTTGCGGCTCATCGTATGGCAGTTTGCTTGAATATCGCCAGCTGCCTAGCGAAGGGCAACAAATGGCAGAGTTGCTCTACAGAAGGAAAAAGAATACGCCAGCGATCAAAAGAAGAACTTGTATTTTAGACTTACGTATATTTAACTTTATTTTCTATCCGCTTATTTAGATACGAAAGAAATGTTTCCTTTACCGTTTGCAACGTAATGTATGCAACGTTTGAAACATAGTGAACATAAGTTAAAGCAGCAAAAAACGCATCGGCGTCGAGAATCGTTCCCGATGACCTCTCAGGGCCGCAGCTGGGCGAGTTGCGCGTCGGGCGACGGCTCGCGGTTCCCGACACTGTGGACAACAATCCTTTCACGCTGCCGCAAAATTAAATGTAGAAATTACAAAGCTTTGAATATGTGTACACTCAATGGGTTTTCCATATTACTGTATTGGCTATTATCAACTGTGAATCCTAGCATTGGTCTCATAGTAGTGTTTTATTGGTTAAAATTGAAGACTTCGTAGGCCTATGCAAATTTTTTGCTGCTCATGTTTTTTAGGATATATTTGTTAAGTATTTTAACTTAATATTTGACGAATTTATTAAAAAAATCCTTTAAATATTGACATCCGCATATAGAATTTCATTAAAATCCGGTTTTGTTTGATAAGAAACACTATTATTTAAAATTAATCGTCTTAGGTTCGGGCCTCGTAAACCTAACACTAGAATCGTTTCTAGTAGTTATCTAAAAATATGTACACTAAAACTAGCTCACCCAGCAGACTTCGTTTTGCCACATAAACAAATCGGGGAGAACATTTGAAAAATAAATAATATTTAGGGGTGTATCGCCCTTAACATTTTGGGGGTTGAAAAATAGATATTATCCGATTCTCAGACCTACTGAAGATCCATATAAAATTTCACGAAAACTGGTCGAGCCGTTTCAGAGTAGTTGAATTACGCACACCGTGATACGAGAATGTTACATATTAGTTGACCTGCAGGCGTACAAATGGTGTCCTAGCCGTTCTGTAGTTTAATTTCCGGCCAAGGCAACACGGCGAGCGACGCCGCGCCATTTTCTTGACTCTGTAAATCGTTTTTCTCTTTAAGATGCGAACTCTAAAAGCGAGGAGCTATATGCGTCTCCGTGTTTTTAAATGTACCACTTAATAACAAGGACGCCCTGGCCCTCGCGTCTTCTCCATTATTTACTAAATAAGACTTAAGTTTTGTGGCTTAAAAGAAATAAAAATGAAACAGCCACGTATGTGTAGCGAATAATAAAATCCAGCACGGAAAATAGTTATCTAATTATTTTCTCTATTTTCCAAACGCGTTCGCACTTCGGCTAAATTTAGAAATAGAACTGGACTGGCAAGTCACGAACTGGGGACGTAACGTTGCACAATATAGCTCCTCTTTTTCTATTGCTACAACAATACCAGGGTTAAATATATTTTAGGTAACAAAAACATACTTTAGGTTCAGGCTCCTGTAGATTACGGCCAATGTGTCACTTGCCTTCTACGGAGTAAATTTCAAAAGTCATGTTCCTGGGTGCGCGAGGCGGAGTCCTATATGTAGGAGGTATGGCAAATTATGTCGATCAATTCTTGTTGGTGATAATAATAAAAGAAATCTTCAGCTACCAATGAAAGTCTAGTCACCGGTCCAGCAGTTTCGGAGCTTACTGCAAACAAACACACGGGAAAATAGTGTAATATATTATGAGTCAAGTAACAGGCTGATATATATATAGAAAATGCAATGGCACTTCCCACAATTGTCCTTAAAATGGGAGTCTCCCAATTAAGTGCGGCGGGTGTAATGACCCATACAAACAGAATAGCTTACGAGCCTGGATGCCTCAAAACCCGACCGGAGTAAGTCGCCTTTTATTGTTTCCCTCACTTTTAAAATAACAAAATACTCGTTTTCAACGTATCTTTATTATTACTTATTTTTAAAACATGATAGACACCTTGATAATTCTCAATAGGTAGTAAACGTATATTTGAGAGGAGAAAAGTTTAAGTTTTTATATAAGAACTTTTTAATTACTAATGAAATTCAGGATATATATCGAAAAACTCGAAGTGTCTGTTTGTAGTCAATATAACAGGTTTTACTAATAAAGGTCCGGTACAGAACACAATTTATAGTTTTCTTGCAACGAGTTACGTATTTTAATTTTTTTCAACATTTTCACACTGCTATGCTCATCCTAAGCATCGACTCGAAAATTAGTTAATATTCGTGCAGGCAACACCGCGGGGCGCGGCTGGTGCAACGTCAGTAATCCAATAGAGAAGTTAATTTCGATACTTAATTAAAGCAGGCCAAGGTGTATTCAATGATATAAAAATTATTATGAATTGTTATTATATAAATTATAATAATTTTATAATTGGTAATAAAAATATTTATATTTTGTAATTTGATTATTTTTGATAATAATAGGGCACTGGTTCAACAGTATGGTTTAAATTGAGATATTTTTAGATAATAAGTTATCTATATTACAAACATAACATCGCATAACAAACGGCCATATTTTCACCACAGAGTAATGTATTTGCGTAGGTAGGTATTTTAACTCCGTTGTTGTCTTATTGAACTATTGAGTATACCGTTTTACTTGGACTACACCCAAAGTAACAGTCAGTGCGTTTTGAAAAGCAAATCACAAACAATAGTGTTATAATATTACGTGAAGCGAAAATAGCGTATCCCTTTTTAAGTAGCGTGAGAATGCTTATATTAGAGCAGTAAACTCGTGTTTATATACGAGTCTAATAATTAAAAATTAATTCAACTGATCAACAATCGTGCATCTCATTTTTAATATAGCAGTTTCGATTTAACAAAAACTATGAATGTTTCCGTTTAAATAAATGTTCTTGATTTTGATTCATATTTATTAGTACTACGTCCGTATACATCCCATTTACTTAAAAGCGTTAACATAATATAAGATGGAGAAGTCTACGAATTTCCGAATACTCGAAATAAAAATAATTAAGGCCGGCAGCGGAAGCTAAGACCTTGAGCTTGGCAACGCGTCTCCCTTTTTTTTGGAAGGACGTTCGCGTTTTTAGCCAGGTGATCTTAGAGGTGTCCATGGGCGACAGGAAGCAAAAGCTTAGCATAGGTGACCTGCCTTCCTATCACATAAAAAAATATTTTATAATACACTAAGGGATACTTTTAAAAGAATTTCCATCATATACTCTGTCGCTTGTTTCCCATAAACATTCTAATCTAATTCGTCAATGGACTCCTTGTAGAAATTTCAAGAATTATAATAACAGATAATGATAACCTTACCCCATTATAATAATTGTTAATGACATCCTGATGTGAAGTCATCGATTCTTTCGAGTCTGGATATGACCATAACGAGAAATGTAATTGTCATTTATGACTAAACGCCGTGCTTAGTCTAATGTGTTAAATTTCTTCGTACGTTTATAGAAACCTTTATAAACAGGCAATTTCGAGAATTTGTTATCATTATTTAAGATAATTTTGAATATAAAGACATATTATTATCTGCGCCTTCTCTCTTAGAACTACAGAATAAAAACGTTTCACATGTTCGTGCCCAATGGTTTTGCATAAAACCTTTTTACTGCTCATACAATATCGTTAAAGTTATTACTATAACTTTAAATAGAAAACGATCCGTTGTTAATTAATTGTGGTTCAGATTATTTATTAAACTAGTAAAAATCATAACCTATTTTTATTATTTGCTTTCCGTTACCTGTAGTCCTCGCCTAAAATAGTCCTTTATAAAAACTATTTTCTCAGTTTCTCAATGAATAATAATCGTTAGTTAATTGCAAAGCTGCCATGTCATGTAACATTAGACAGAGTTCCGAGGTGTTAATGCTGACATTGGTTAGTTCCGAATGTAATCTGAGGAGTCTGATAAGTCTAAGTGAGGACAACATTGCAGAACGTAATCTAACACGAGACAATGAAATTCATTCTTAAGGTACAGGTTCTCCCGCGGTTTCCTTCACCTTCATAAATTCAAATATTTGCCAATACAACTGACTGAGATTTTACGATGTTTTCCGGAACCTTAAATGTTTTAACACATTTTAATGTTCGACTCTTTTTATTTGTGATTTGTTTTTCCACTCATTATTCTTTATCACACACCTATTTCTATAGCTTTTTTAGGCTATTTTTAAGTGTCAAATACATCTGCAATAATTAGAATGAGGTTTGCACGTTTTCAATTTTTTTAAAGGGGCTTCGAATTTTATTCGTCAAAATGTATCGGCGCCTGGTTTGTCGTGTTCTCTGCGAGGGTTGATAATATGTATTCCAAGTACATTGTAAATATAGCCAATATGCAAGCTCCACTCGTTTTATTCTTCACAGTTCACGGCATAATAATTTATGGTAGGCTCATTGACCGACGTTAAAAAGAAATGGCGGATTTATGTAGATGTCGGAATATTAATTTAGAAAATTAAATTTGTTTTTATAAGATCTCATCGTAAAATTTAAATGTATGCAACAGGTATTGTACAGTATTATAAAATGGTTCCTTAAATATTTAAATAATCTGCAAATTAGGCAAACATCGACATAGACTTTGTATAATGGTAATAGAAAAAAACCTGTGAAATAAAATTGATTTTTTGAAAAAGTTACTAAAGTATGTTTAAAATTTAAATGTAAATAAAAACTAATAAAACTCGTATAATACTCAACAAGAAAGTTATGTTCCCAAATATACAGTTACAGATTTAAAAATGCCCCATGTCTCTATGTATACATTTTTTATTAAATCATTTTTTAAAAATATAAATAGCGTCAGGGAAAATAGTCTAAAAAATTCTCGGCGTTGTCAGCCTGTTACATACCCTTTGCTATTATACCATGCCTAGGTTTATAAAAGGCAGTCGAGTATTCGCGGGTGTATTTAGTGGGATTAAGCGGCGGCGCGCGGAAACTTCTACGGCGCTATGTACCGGTTAGTTTATTTGCAAGTTCAAGTTTACAAGAACAGGATCAAGGGCTGCGGTTCGGTGATCGGAATTTTCACGATTGTTTTGTGACAGTTTTATTGGTGACGCTAAGATGTTATTTTCGATCCGCCTACGAGTGATTCTCTAATCATTAATAATTTGCTATATAATTGTTTGCATTTATTACAGTTTGATATAGAATTATCAAATTACTCCTTTTTACGTGGAGCCCCATTGTAAATCCATGAAAATTAGAGAATCATTTATATATACAGAAAAAGTATATGAAATCAATATTTTATTAGGTTGCAATTGCAAGCAAAGATGGTAGTTTAATTAAGTAATTTCAAAAAGTTGTAGACGATCTCTCTAAGTCCAAGTTAATTTTGTAAATATGTTATAATTTCAATAAAAGAAATTGACAAAATGTGGTTATATAAAATTCTATTCTAAAGACGATAAAATAATTATTCAGAGCATTGAAAATTTTATTAGCGCTAATGAAAAATAGTAAGTCTAATTGAATTAAAAATCCTTAAATTGATGGTCTGACCCTATAATAGGTAACTAATTACAAAAATGTTTGCATATAATTAGTTTTAAATGAGTTTCCCGCGGTCCCGAGTCTCTTTGTTAACAGAACAATGTAATTTTTTCCCAAAGTTGCGATTAAATTGCTGCCAGACGCGTAAAACACGACATATTATTCAATTATATTATGCAGTTTTTGCGAATCACAACGCTCAGTGTCAATGTCAAATAACATTATGTAAAACGAATATTTCAAGATTAATCATTATTCTTTAACATTAGTATTATTTTTAAGCAACGCATTAAAATATAAAATAGTTGAAAGTATCAAACAAAACTCAATAGCGTATTAAAGAACACAAGTACACAGATATCAAACGGGAAATCTCTTAATTCAACAAAACTTTTAATTCCTACGATTAAATCGCGTGAATTCTATGAATATAATGAAAAGAAACGTTATATTGCTTTTGTTGTAGAGTTCTAGACAATACTAAATAAGCGTGGGTTATGACAAAAATTTGATAAATTTAATTATTACTAAAGTGTTCATATGCAAGTCATGACAATGGCCAAATGCAGTTTACCTTTCTGACCCGGAAATCTAAACAGTCTTATATTATACATCTCTTATCTGTTGTTAAAAAAGTATATTAAGATTTGCAATGTTTTTTTCGAAATGTTTTCTTTTTTACTAAATAAAGGTTTTTTTTGTATTAGACTTGGTCACCGCATGTCATATGTCAATGATACTGAAAAAATAAACTGTTCGTGTTAAATGGTTGTCGCATGCGTTGAACAACGAGACGCTTAAAATGTCGGCGTGTGTCGCATGATCGCCTTCGCCTTGTTCATTTCCTTCAGGAAATATTGAAATAAAACGGCAAAATACGAGTAAAATTGTAATTTTCTTTTAATTTATTGGTCGCCGTTTCTTCCAAAGCACCTTATAAAGCCTGAGACCAAACTATTTCATGAAAAACTCCACTTTCGCGCACAGTGGCTTTAAAATTAAATTGTTGTTTGATATACCTTTCTTTTATTAATTAAATTTTTTGAATTACAAAACAATAGTTTCGCGAATCCATTTAAAATTCCTTCGCTTTTTGTTTAAATACTACTTTACTTAGCAAAAAAGGTTTATAGGAATCTACTTGGAATTTATATAGTGGTGACTTTTTAAATAAATGATAATTTCTTTTAGGTCAATAATTCCGGTGCTCCTGTCGATCAGTGCTGCACTTGCTGCACCACAAGACATTATAGACAATTCCAGCATCACGTTCGTCCAGCCCTTGCCAGGTTTAGTATCAGTACAGCCGACAACTGACTCTAATGATAGCACGTTAGAGTCTAAAATAGAAAAGTTGCCGCTGACGATACCGGGCAACGTCACTTTTGACGTTTCCCGTGAACTTCCGAGCGATGACGTCACAACCGAAATCGACCAATCAGACGCGACAACAGACCCGCCCGAAACGACATCGCAGAAGGCTGTCACGACAAAGGCAGTAGCAACTGAAAAACCTCCAACGGCTCCGATTAAACCGTCGTTCATCAAGCCAAAACCGAAATTCGTGTCGAAGTTAAGTTATTTTAATAAGGCTAGCGTGTTTGACGGAAACGCGGCGAAGAATTTAGTAGAGAGGACAGGGAAAAGGAAATTTAAAAGTCGTTGTAGATGCGAGAAAATTTGGAACTGTCCGAAGTTGCAAATAACCGTCCCGCGGTGTCCGGACGAATATTTCCTCTGTTGCTTTTGAATTATAACACCAGATGTGATGTGTAAATAAACTTCTATGTAATTTATAGTTAAGATTATCGGATATAACTTTTATTATTCGACGTCAACACTAGAGTATATTCAGAATTCCTTTTTCCGATTATATACAAATTTTGTTGTCCGTTCTACTAAATAACTTATGAAAAAGCCACAAAATAATAAAATAATACCCGTACGATCTGCGTGGAGAGACGTCTTAAAAAAGTTAGTCATCTAGGTTAATAATTTTTACTAACATATGTATATTGTCTACTTCGATAGGTTTATAAAAATTTAAGTCTTAATCTTAGATTCAACTGAGTAGAATCATACTTACTTAAATAGCTTATCATTTAAATTGTCTCAATTTTTCAAGATCAGTTATTTTGTACAGATTTTTTTATTTCAAGTAGGAAAGTGTAGAGCAAATTAGATAACGCAGACTTTTGAGATCTAATTTTTCAGAATTATCAAACAATTTTCTTTATATAGAATCTTTTGACAGTTTAGAAGACAAGAATCATGTATTGGATCATACACGTACAATATTCTTCCATGTCTACGATTAGCCTAAGACGTTAAACGATTCAATATTTTCAAATTACTTTAACCTGTAAGCGGTTGAGTTAAGTAAGCGTTTAAAGACTAAAGTATCGTAAAGAATGTTTTTGTAATGCAGTTATATGAACATTACATAATATCGTATAACTTTTGTGAGAAACACTCCCACCGCGAGAGTCAACACTACTTTTTAGGTTACGTAAGAATTTATTGGAAGTCGTTGAACTGTATATAATTTGAGTTCTTGAATAAATTATGAAAACGATAATGACCTTGTTTAACTTATGCAAATATTACTAAATCGGTTTGATTACGAACATAATGTGCTTTTAATTTGTGCCAAAATACTCGTATTATAGAGAAGAGATTTATTTGTAAGAATGCTGGTACTTGATGAATTTAAAAACTGCTTCATAAAATCATTTATTTTCGACAGAGTCAGAGATACGACGACACACACACGAAAAAACACACTTCTGTGTCCGTTTCACGAATATTATTCGGAATGAAAATAAACACACTTTCAAACTTTATATTTCCATTTAATCTCCTAAGAATATTTAATCAACCTATAAAAATAAATTTTGTGATGTATTTACAATAAAAGATAAAAAATCTAAAGTAGCCAGGTGGAAAATAGAGCTTTTTTAGATTTTTAATCTATTTTAATTTACATATACTGGGTAACTCTAGTTTTAAATAATATCATGTCATTATTTTAAAGAATCCCCCCACTTAAATGAAAGAATCCACTATCTACTTATGTGCGTTACTTAAAAAACTTGAGATGGCGCTAGTGTGCCAATAAAAAAAATACAATTTTTTTTCCAAAATTCCAAGCGTGATGGCAAGACTTTCATTTAAATGTTTGGAATTAAATATATTTGCGATGAATCGAGAGATCTGTCGCGTTTCGAAGGGAGAATGATAATGTTAGCATTCTAAGAGAGCCTTTGTTTAAAGCCAGGCGTTGGCGCCTCGTATATGTATAATTAAAAAACCTAATCGGATATATAACACCTCCTCGCTGTCATCTGTCAAATGTCACGTTACAAATGTCATGGTGGCTGTTTACGAACCTCTGTTCACAAATGTGTTAGAATTGTTTGATTGGACGTCAAAAATTAGGATTTCAGTTCAATCTATATTTATTACTGCTATAGCACCCATTAAAACATCGCTAAGAAAAAATTATTTACTAAAATTACATAAATATTATAAATAAGTTGATAATTTACTTATAAAACAATACTTTTTTATCAAAGAAATGAATACGAATTAAATTTAGATCGATTGCCGTTGCATATTTTTTGGATTCATCATAAATTATATTTTCATTATTTTGAGCTGCAGTTAGTTAATGGGATTAATTAACTCGTCACAACATATGTTAAGCTTTGATGTGGGTAAAACGACGGCAAATATCTTGGCAAGATTTCGATTTCAGAGTTTCATAAGTATTAAACTAGGAACCAATCTCACGTTTGCCAAGATATTTGCCCTATAAATGTTGGCACAAACAAATACCATGCACAATTATCCTTACATCTATGAATATATATTAAATTTTATGTTAGAAAAATATAGTTTTTTACCAATAGTAAGGAAAGTTTTACCAATACAGATAGATTATATTAGGTAAAGTCGATCCAGAAAATGTACTAATAGAATTTACTTATGAGTTCAAGTAAGCTAATAAAGGAAGCAGTCTTAAAGTGAATAGGATTTTTACTAAATTTTAATAAAATATTGAGCGCGATTGTTCATATCGTTCATAACTTACGAGTATCTTTTCTTTTATATTAGTGATTCATTTGATAATTTATTTTTTATTTAACGTTTATATAAATTCCAATTCATACAAAATAATTAAATTGGAAGACATATCCGAATAACTCCTCTTTAAATATTCATTAATTGCAAAGCGTAAGTTAGAAATAAGATGAATATGCGAAGAGTTGCGACCGACGTACGGCCCCGTCGCCTATTTGCAACACAAACCATTATTTAAAAAAAAACAACATTGTTGCATACTGCAAATACTGAAATTCTTCAAAAAATATTGGCAATTTTAGTCTTTTCTTAAATTTAACAGACAACCACACGTTGTTTGAGAACCTGAAGTTTTAAATCCTTTTAATCAGCGAATAACAAATTAGCTTCTACACCGCAGCGTTCCTGAAAGCAAACAATTTACAACGTTGAAATGTGCAAAATACAGATGGCCATACACTGCCAACCACTTACTGTTAAGGGAGCCTTATATTCTTTATAGATATTAAAACTTTGGTCGCCTGACCTTCCATAGAGAAGAGCCATTACCTGATGCTCACTAATGAGGTAGACTGGGAGTGATTGCGCACAGAATTCACAGGGGATGACGGGCTCCCGAGGGGGCGAACGCGGCGGCGAAAGGGGGGGCGTGGCGAACGGCGAGCCCGGCGGGGAGTCGAGGGGCGGGCTGCGAGGCGGCGTACGGCGCGCAGCACCCAGCCGGTGCGGGTCCACGCGGGCGAGTTCCGGTCTACACCCAGTCTGACATGGAAATCAATAAGGCAGTCAGATTTTCAGCACCAAACGAACAGACTTCAACTTAACTTAGGCGGTATTACATTCCCGACTAGAGGTGATGAGCTATCTTCGAGGATAAATGTACCTGATGCAGAACCAGATCGTCGGCGGACACGAGCACCCCACAGAACTCGCAGGGCAGCTGCACCGCGTCACCTGGAGAGGGAATGTTGCGACTGCAAGGGAAAGTTAGCTTTAAGACAACTAGCAATTCCTAAACATTTCTTTTGGCTGTATGCACAAACGGACATAAGGATCTTCGTCTAGTTCAAAACGTTGTCTTTCTTAATTACAAACGAATCGCAATTTAAATTCTCCCATAGCCCCGTTTAGTGGTACATTATACTTACTTCTGGTTCATATCGATATTTGGGTTAGCATTGTAGGGTGCTGTTACCTGCAAAGAAACCAAACTCTTAGTTACATCCATTGTGTAGTGCCTATAACACTGGGAGTATTCACTGGGAGGTTCAAAAAGTAGTGAAAATGAGATACAATATCATGTCTATGGATTACTTAATAATTTATTTTATTTACAAACAGTGATCCCTCTGTACCTCGTTCAAACCCCGCCGGAGTTCCCTTAGGGAGGACTTAATCTGACTGAATCGATCCTCGCTCCTCCCCGCGCCCCGCGCCTCTGGGTCCTGAAGCTGCAACTCGTTGAACCGTTCCATAAACTCCTCCTGAGTCATTGGCTTGAGATTCTTTAACACATCATTCCGTCCCTCTCCCGCTTTGGAGTTCTCTCCCAGATTCTCCAGAGGAATACGTTTGCGACGCCTCTCTGCGACCAAGTTATTGGAAATACCTGAAATCGATCCTCTCTCTAAAATAGCGAAATTTGTATTTCGATAGAACGATCGATAATAATGATTGGATCTGTCCGTTGCGTTACTGCTATATTCGTACAAAAGGGTGTGGGTAGGTTGAGAATAACTCAAAAATAAAGCATAAAGGAGTTTTCGAAGCTAATAAAGATATATTAGGATTTACCAGAACTGGAGGATTCCCCTAAAACAAAACCACTCGGTGCACCTCTATCCATCCACACACGTCCGGATAATTTCTCTTTGTAGCTCTGGTCTTCCACCTCCTTATTCTGGAGGGCATCCATTTTTCGCAATTTCTCTATCTTTTCCAAGGGGCTGAGCACTGGAGGCATACCTATCAACCAATTAGAATCTACGATCATCATTAGAGTCTGTTTAATTATAAACTGTAGATGATCTTAGCTTGACTTTAAACAATTAATTTAAAAATAGACAATTCAATGGTATGCGCTGTCGGCCTATTTATTTTTATTTCAATCAGTATCACTATTTAGTGCACAAATAATACGAATACCTAGGACAAGATTCCGAGCAGTCTGTTCGCGACGCTGTCGTTCTTCCTCTTGCTGTCTGCGGAGGGCGCGGGCGTAAGGGAGATCGCGTTTCGGGTCCGGAGGGGGCACTACCGTTGGGGGCTTCGGTGCTGGACGCTTCTTTATAGCGCCCCGAGATATCGACCTTTACGAAGTAAAGTACAATGCAACAGTTACTATATTATGCAAGTTAATCTCTTACAAACATTCACCAAGACGACCGTGGGCAACAACTTTCAGATTCCATGCCCTAAATACAGTTTCTTATCAACTTACATGTCTTTAACTTTATTAGTCGGTTCACGCGTTGTATTAATCTGTGGCTGGTCGTTCCTCCTCTTTGGCTTAGGCACCGCTCCATTTGTCGTACCAGCTGCTCTGGTTTCCGTTAGATTCTCTTTCAAAGCGTTGAATATTGAGGTCAGTTCGTTAGACTGACTCGACGTACTCGGTTGGAACAAGCGTGGTCCAGCTGCATTCGAGTTTAACCCATTGACCGTGTTCGGTTTTTTGACATCATTTATTTTGGGCCAATCGTTGATCACCTTTTTAGGGTTGTCTCTACGAAACGGTACTGGATCTGTAATGTTACGTTAAATAATTTGTCGTGTATAGAAGAATCGATAACTTAAATTACATATTAACTCACATTACGCAGATTTCAGCTTACTAATAAAAAAGTTTTCATTAACTCTCGACTTAAAAAATATTGTTAAGAAGTTAAATAAGGAACTGCATCAAAATAGATCCCTTTTAAGAAACCACAGACAGACGAGTCAAAATGACTACATCCCTTTGCGTCTATGGGAGTTAGAGAGAGCTATAATTGGACTCCATGATACTTGAATTTGTCTTTGAAAATTCTCTATACGTATACAATTTATAAAAATACAAAGAGGCTAGCCTATGCAACCTTACCATCATCCAAACGTATGAACCCGTGATTGGAATCTGTGTGCAGCTTTCGGTACCGAAGCATGACCCATTCACCACACTCCTCGCACTGCTCAGTCCGGGCTCCGCAGTAGCGCTCATGGGCCGGGAGTTCCCCGCGGCGCACGTCCAAGTTGCAGTACCTAATTGTAACAATTTCAAATGCTCAAAATAAATTGACAATTTGAACAAAGTTGATTTATAGTTATACCAACTTAACGGTGAACTGAAGGGTGGCGCCACCATCGTTTCAGTGAGCACACGTCGGGAAAGTAGACATTTTTTATTACTTTTAACAATTTTTAATGAAGATTTCAACATGGCGACCATACAACCTATTTTGGCCACTTCACAGGTAAGTTTAGTATAACTATAGAAATATTTTGATATTTTGAGTTAGAAAAATCAGAGATATTTACATTTTTTATATATCTTTGAATACTCTACTCATTGAAACCAATAATTTTATTTCTATATATAAAACGCTTAGAACCCCTGTATGTATATTCAGTCAATTACATCCTTCACCTGGCTTTGATAACCTTGTTATAATAATTATTACTTTTGTCGCATTGTCAAATAAAAATATAGATTTTAAAAATTAACTGACAAACTGCTAGTCAACGTGGTTTGAATGCTAACATTGAGTCCGCCTGTAGTCTTACAAAAAACGTACCTGCACGTCTGCATAGTATGTGCGCACGAGTCTCTGATGTGGTCTTCCAAGTCGGTTCCACAGACGCTTTCTCCACACTGCTTACATGGCACTTGAAACAATTGAACGAGTATAAACTAGAATACATGTTTTAAAAACTATTTTTTTATTTTTTTAAATATTAAAAATTTTTGGCCCGTATAACCATATCAACTAACCGGAGACATTGGCTGCCAGTAAAATACTTGCTATATGAAAGGCTGGAGCGAGGTTGCTAGAAGGGGCGAAGATTTCATTTAGAGCTGCCACACTTCAAAAGGGTAGTTGAGGACAATAAAATACAAGCCACTGGTAGAGAGGACAAGACAATGAGAAAGTTAACAGTTAAATTAGGACTTCTTCTTAACTGGATTTTACATTGTAATTTCATAGTCGAAATCACTATAAGGATTGAGGCATTCGTTTTTTATTTTACTGCCATAAGAGACCATAGAGCTGGATACTAGTAGTTATGAGGTAGTTAGTATCATAAAAATAAACAATAAATTAATTATTAGTGGATTAATAATATACAGGAAGTACCTTAATATAAGATAACATAAGATTTGTTAAAACGAAAATTATTACATAATTTATGCATCTTGTCATGGTGTTCTTGCAATTCAGCATGTGGAAATGGCTCCTTGCAAACTGGACACATCTTGATATTTCTAGCACAATGAACGCTGTGAATTGTAAAGTTCACTGCTGGTATTTCCCGCTTGCTGTAAACAAATTTTTAAAATTATATTTTATAGTAAACCATCCCTGATATTATTATTTTCATTAAACATCTCGTCCATAATGTGTTTAGGCAATTTAATGGCTGATCTGTAGCCATTATGTTGTTTATTTTAAGAAAGTAAATAGGAATATAAAAAGGTTCAGTAAAATATAAGAATAATATGATATTTACCAAAATCTGGAAAATTATATGTCCAATAGGACCAAATTACAAATAGAAGAATTATTTTTGAAAATAATTTGAAATAGAATACAATATTTACCGGTACTCTAAGGCGAAGTAGTAGATAAATGAAAATGTTCATCGGTCGTTTTAAGAACAAAATGAATCTATATTACGACGTAACAAATAAACCGGCTTATTACTTCAATTTATTCGGTTAAAAGGTAAACAACCGAGTAAACGCAAAACACATGTAAGATTTGTTCCAATTATCCCAAAATAAACTAACAACGTATGATGACCGAAATAGATTTTATATTGACACAACATTAGCCACATTTGTGACCAAACTCACCAGTTATAACACGTCTTGGTCTCAGCTTCGTCCATATTTGCAAGAGCTCTCGAACGAAATACTGAGAATTACCTAATAATTACGGTCTTGAAATTACATACGTTGTTAAACATGAGTCGATTTTGCACGAACAACTATTGCACATTGTTCCATTTCCGTTAATAGTACTCTTATAACGGTGTAATACGACATATAATGATAAATATAGTTGATATAGGTTCGGTGGAGCGATAATACTTTTTGTCTTTCGGTTATTTCCACAATTTGCGGAACTTAAAATTATTGTTTTGACATTAGACAGGAAACAGTAGGCCATTTCCAACATCCGTGTGTCAATGTCAATTATAGTTACCAACGTTTAAAATAATTAATTATTTAAAGACAATGCCAATTATGAAAATTTATGTTATATATAAATAAAATTTAGGAGCCTGTTCTGGGCGTCGGTAATATCTTTGCCACTTAGTCAGCTAGCAAGTAATTTATTTTCTACTGAATATTAAAACCGACTTCTTTCAAGTTTATAAGGTCTATTTTCCAATGTGTAAAATATTATATATTCCACATATAGATGCGACAAAATTATTGTTTAAGAAAATAATTCGTGTATTCTCATAATAGATACAGCTGAAGCCGTATTTTGCGTTTCACAATGCATTATGGGTTATTAAACTAGAATATAGACACAAAAATAAATCATTACTTTATTTATAACGAAAACAAAAAGCACATGTTTCAAATAATAACTTTATTGGGAATAACAAAAAGTAGTATTCACTGCAAACATAAAAACTAAACTATGCTAGCTGTGAAACTAAGATCATATAATTACAATGGTTACTACTTTTTACACAACTTATGTACTATATCACACATTAAACCAAAATAAGGAAACATATCCAAAGCCTCTAACTCCACATACATACACACTTACAATAACTGTTTTTATTAGGAAGCAAATTATTAATCAACTTGTAGTATTTTATCAAAGAGGATTCGTTCCAGACCTTTACATTATTGTTAGTGTATTTAATTTAATCAATATTTTCACTGACATGCGTAAAATCTATAAACTATGGCTATACACACATTTTATTGAAACGCTAACTAGAATAATTTGCCAAATGTATATTATAAATTGACTAATACACATAAGTCTATATTAAGGAAGTAAAAATTATCATTTGTAACAAATGCTTACATACAACAAGTCATATGTTAATTAATCAGAGTAGCAGACAGTTGGGGGTGAATTAAGTGCAGCTAAATGATAAAGATAAAAATGTAAGAATACATCACTTATCAGTTAGAGCAACTATTTACAATTAATTTACGAGTTAAGTTAATTTATGAGTGGATAAGAAATCATTGTACCCCACCATTCTCAAACAATGAACTTCATTATGGTAGAAAAACTACAACTTTCTATACATTTTATGATATTTGCAGTACTATACTTCTACATTAACTCCAAAAAACGTTATTGATAATGATTGTGGGCAGGCAAAAAGAAAAAATTATATTTTAAGGATATGTATAAAAAATGTGTTTAATAACTAAATTGGAAGTAACAGCCAGGATATTCCTGGGTGAAGATTAATCTTCCTGTTAGGATAATAACAGGTTTTCCAAATGTCGTCAGTATTGCCCTCGCTGGAAACCCAATCCCACTCCTCGCATTGTGTGGGTAGTCGCTCGAGCCACCTCGTACTGAGCTTGCAGTGCCTGGACCAATTCCTCTTGTTTCTTATTGGGGTCGGCTCCTTCGGAAGTTTCAGTTTTTACTGCAGCTGTAATATACAACGGGAAATTTCGGATCTCATCTAAAGAGTATCAATTCACAGACTGATAGCTAAAACACCTGAATCAGCTGTTACTATGGCATATTATGAGAAATGAAATTTGGACTATGATCAGTTTTTCCTTTAGAACATTGGAGAGTGACCAAATTGACTAGTAAAATGGCTACTAACTGGGATCCTTTATGCCCATAAGCCGCATGAACTTCGAAACTTGTTTTCCATCATTGTCTTGCGAGAAACGCGCTCCGCTCCACTTAGCCGCTTCCTCTTCTGCACTTTTAGTCTTATTTGACCAGAGGAGCTTCCGTTTTTGAACCTAAGTATTGAAAACATATAAATATAAATAATAAATAAAGTACTGCACAAGTGTGATTACCATTACAAAGGTTATAGTGGGCCAACCTTAAAAGATACTGGTTGTTTTATGTTGAACATATAAATTTTGACAATTTTTTGCACTACATGTTGAATCATAATGAATAAGGCTCAGCCTAGACTGGTCTTGCATCTGTTCCACACAACCAAAAATGTGTATCTTAAAAGTCTATTCAACTATCTATATTTAGAAAACGTAGTTGTCCGAATAAAGAGTAAAAAAGACTTACCTGATCCAATATTTTGCTAGCATTCATTGAACCGGGATTACAATAATTTGGTAGTCCCGATTGATTTTCTCCAGCAGCCGCTCTCAACTGTTGGGCTGTCGTCATTGAACCATCAGGCGTCTTGATTTGCAGACCTATAATTTATTGATGTTTCTGTCACATATTTATCCATATAAATAAGAATATAGAGAGTCTCTACTAAATACACATGACGAGAGTCTATACAACGATATATAATTAATAAAACGCTTGTCTGTCTCTCGATGTATCTAGTTTGTTATTTCAATTAAAACTCACCCATTTTTTCCATGACTTCTAGTTTTTTATTGACTTTGTATGAAGACGGTCTGTAGTCACCAGATGTGGGCGACCTTCTGTCGTTTGACCTGCAATTTAATCAAGTTATACCTCGCGACACTTAATTTAATCTTTTGTTGTCTTAAATGCAGCAAAGACTTACATAGGCGGGGGATACGCGTGACCCCTCGACCGTGATCTTTCGTGTCCTCTGTCGCGCCCCGATGACCTGTCAAGTAATACAACCTTATTGTGATCTTATTCCCATCTGAAGTTTAGAGAAGAATGTCGACAAAGCAAAAATATACCGTCTGTCTTCCGAGCGGCGGCTGTGTCGGTTGTCATGATCGCGGTCTCGTTCACGGTCGCGGTCGCTGTCACGGTCACGGTCCCGCCCACGATCACGGTCGTGGTCACGCTCCCGACGTTCACGGTCAACAAATCTGAAATACAATTTGTACACGTTTCTATTTAAACTTTTATAACGAAACTGACATATATATAATAAATATATATACGACTAGCTTCTGCCAGCTGCTTCGCACGCGTTCATTTTGACTTTTATACTTTATTAAACTTTTAGTGAGGATCCCTAATTATTTTGAAAATATATAGCAACCTTCAGCTTTATAAACTTAGTATAGAATTTTTAATATAAAGGCAACAAAACTATGCTTAAGTTGCAAAACATACCTTGGCGACACAGCATCCCTAGCATCGAGTGACTTGTGAAGAGGAGGACCTTCTCCTCCAAAAGGCTTGAGATCCATCAAGGCTGGCATCTGAAAAAAATATCATGGAATATGTTAAAATTTTTTACATTGTCACAACTGCATATGAACTTCATTCAGCTGAAGACATTGTAAGTAGTTGTTTTAGTTTCTAGCTCATGAATTTC
Source organism: Hebomoia glaucippe (assembly GCA_025727935.1). Taxonomy (NCBI): domain Eukaryota; kingdom Metazoa; phylum Arthropoda; class Insecta; order Lepidoptera; family Pieridae; genus Hebomoia; species Hebomoia glaucippe. Next base: position 6,782,694 of record JAOSYY010000015.1, read on the forward strand.
CGCATGCAAGAAAGCGATTACTAATTCATGAAGTACGTTGCTGAGACGCTACCAGTATGTAATATTCATAATTATCTGTCGTAAATAACGAATTAAAATTAGAATCAACTTCCAATATGCTTCCTTTATATTATCAGTTCAAAGAAAACGGGCACGCCTGACTCTTACAGCTACATATGCATACCTTGCCATCAGGCTGTCTATCATCAGGCCTGTCTCCTAGAAGCCCTCGACGCGGCGGGTCACGTGCTCTTTCATTTCGCTCCGGTCTGCAATGAAATACAACATTTATAAGGTATTTTAAAATTCCAATATTTTAATTGCAAAAACATTATAAGTGTTACATAATTTTGTGTTATCAAAATAGACGCGTCTTATAATTATAATAAATTAAATTCCTACTTTGACTCTTTCCATCAAATTAAACATTAAACCTTTTCATAAAAAATTCTAATTCTTTATTCATCTGCATTATGGATCATCAAGGAACAAATAAAAGAGATAAGAATCCAACAGTACCTGAATCTATCGTCTCTGCGTGGAGACCGACGTTCCCGATCCCTGCGGGGAGATTCGCGGCGCTTCTCTCGTCTGTCTTCGCGGTCACGATCACGGTCGCGGTGCCGTTCACGATCACGGTCACGCTCCTTGCCGATGTCACGGGCGCGCTCGTTATCTCGGCTATCATCTGATCGGTGAAATTGCCCATTAACTTAGAGAGAAAATAAGCAATAAAAAGTCAGTAAAGTTAATCGAAAATTGCAATTGTGTTTAAATCAAAAAAATAAATGGCAATATCGTTAATTCTTTGGGAATTTAATATTATCGTTTTTGGGAATTCTGTTCACAAATAAATGTACCAAGGGTGAAATTTCTTAATCTCTTCCTCTTATATTTATAAATGGCCAATCAATAATACTTTAAATGCTATATAATAAAACTATCATTTCAAGAGTAAAAAGACTCACTAGAGCTTGGCGGACCCTCTTTGGAAGAGTGTCGAGAATTCCTGGACTCTGCCTGCGGCAACTCTGGCTCCGACTCGGCCCCTTGGGAATCCTGCGACAAACATACACTAGTGACTTATTATAATATATTGCACAATTTTATTCTTCTAAGACATGTGGTTTCTTGTTGACTTGTTGTATTTATTACCTAGGTAACAAGAGTAGTTTTTAAATATACCATACATATATATTTTTAGTGTTATTTTAGAAATTGTTCAATAATAAGATAATTATTGTGTACAGGTGTAGCACCTGCTATGAGTTTATTCTTGATAAAAAAGTAAGTACACCATTAAAGCAACATTACAGTTTCAAATAGGAATCTACAGTACATTTATAAGGGTATGCAACCACAAGAGCATATGGGGTGCCGAGGAAAGCATTAAATCAGATTATTTGTAGGATTCAATATATATCTAATTAGAGCTTAGCTATAAATTGGTGGAAGCATACCCTAATTATAATAGGTCTGCAACACATTTCACCATTAATCCTTAAGGAAATATGTACCTTCATTTACGAGCAATACTCATTTGGTATTTACCAACATCTAATCATAATTAACTCCTAACTGTATCTAAGACATTGAAGAAATACCGAATAATAAAAAACAGCGATCTATGATATTTATATTACCTTTTCACCAAGTTATGATAATAAAAAGGAGATTAAACTTCTCTTTCTTAACGCTATGTACTTACATGGTGAAGCCACTAGGGGAAAGCCAGGGAAGTCATCTTGACGCCGCGCAGATCGTATTTGACTTTTGTTTTGGTCAATTTACAAATGGGTAACATATAAAATAATAAAAGTGTTAATATCATCGTTGAAAAGTATTTAATTTTTTGATGATAGAATATTTATTTTTTCACAATAATTTTTAATTTAATGTATTATGTTTTTATCGAGTGTGTTTTGAATTTAATTTTCTAAATACCAAGAACTAAATTGTGTATCCAGACTGCAGTTTTTTTAATTATTTGTGTATTTCAGCACTACTTCTTTCAATTATACAATTTTCTAAGCAGTTTAATGTTTAATGTATATTGATAATAAATTATTATTTAGATTAAATGCAGCCTAAGGCTTCTAGACCATTTGGTTTTGATAAGCCTCAATTACAATTTCATTTTACTCTACTAAATTAGCATTCAATAAACCTAAATATTAAATATAATGTTAAATATGAAAGAGCAATATAAATTTAGACCGGAAACTGTGCTAACTACTTATTGTCTACAGAAGGACAATGGTTGCTTATATCTATAAAATGGTATAATAACTGAATGTACCAACCTCACTTAGATCCATATTGACGGGATCGTAGTTGGTGTCATCTTCTCTCTTCCGACTGCTCCCCACCTATAATTTTAGTCTATTGTCAAGCAGAGAAGTAAATTAATAACATATTCTGACACTTCTTAAAATTAGGTAGAGGCATATTAGTATTTAAATACAAAATATTTCGAACGTAATAGACGATAAAACTTTAATCGGATAAGCTTAAGAAGAGAGAAATAAGCAATGCTCTTTAAAAATCTACTACTATTCTTAGATGGAAGTAGTTGTATGTGCAGATGCTCATTCGTGATTGCCTTACGAGGTTAATCGACAATTAGAACGACTTAGGAAAATTCAACAAACGAACATTGCATGAAAGTAGTATCTCAATTAAATGTTAATAATAAGGTGGTTAATTCAGTCTCATTTTAAGACAAAATGGCAAATTTTTGAAGGACACTTACCGACGCTTGGTATCCATATCTCTCAGTTTCATTCTCATCATCGCTTTCGTAGCCAACAAGAGAATCCATTGTTTTTAATATTATATTTAAGAAAAAATTTATATAAAATATAGTGATCAAACACAATTTTTTTTTATATCACTTCACTTGAAAATTCTGCTATCACGATAGGTTTTGCAAGACTATTTCAGTAAAACAATATGGCCGACAACTTATCAACATTTAGTAATGAATATCGGTAAAACGATAATCGAGTATCGGTATAATAATATATAAATCGAACTAAAGCGCAATCGAATCGAAAAACTGATATTAAAGAGCATGAAAAATTTTTAAAGGAATAACTTATTAAGGATTTCATTTCGTATTTTTTAGTACAGTCTTTAAAATATATGAATATTTTAAAAATTACGTCTACTGTTATAAAAGTATATAATTGTCAAATATATTATCTTTTGATATAGAAATCGCAAAAGGTTTTTTTTTTCATATAATATTTGCTGCCTTCATTCCACACTCTGAGGATATTTTGAATCAATCAAGTATACAAACTTTAATCAATTGTTTAACACAATATTTTTCAAAGTTAAATGCACTTCGAATAAAGATTCATATAAAGATTACATTTCCTTTTGCCTTTTCTCATGTGGTTATCAAAGTCGAAAATAGCCTATAACGGTCTCGACAGGCCAAAATAGCTCAATACTAAATTTCGTTATAATCTATGTAGCAATTTCGTGGTTAAAGGGAAACAAACAAAAAAATAAATAAATTGATTTTCGCTTCATAATCTAACTTAAAATTAGAACTAGAAAGAATTGTCATAAAATTACTTAATTTCTTATACCTTTAAGTCTTCAATTTTTTATACGTTTGAAGCATATTAATGGTACTGTTGATGGTGATTTTGGATATCCATTTTACACGTTAATTTATTGATATCATAAAAAATACAAACTAACACTCGATAACAATAATATAACGAACTCAAAGGCGCTAAATAATTGAATTACCCAAGATCTATACGCAACCTTCAATAGTAGAAGCTAAAATATGAACTTATTAATTTTATAAATTGAAAAGTTAATATTCACGATTGTTGTTTTATACAATTTATCGATTTTTAAACATTTTCTGCTTAATCGAGATTATGTAGTTATCGATTATACAACGGAATACCTAATGCAGCAAATTATGGTATAATGTTTCACTTTTATTTCCAAATAAAGTATTGATAGAAATAAACTTCGTATGTGTGATAAAATTATTTAAAGCAATTTTAGTTTTCGTTACCAACTGAAATTTATAGTATATCTAATAATTGCTTGCAATACATTGTATCCGATTGTTGAAATATACATTATTCTTTTATCTTTGACTTTGACTACTTTTTAATATGGCGGAAGGATTGACCGCCGTCGGGTCGTCTGAAATTTTAAAACCTGTGAATTGACAGAATTTTCGTATTTTACGGTGCGCGAGTGATTTATTTTAAAATCCTTTATTTTGCATGCTACCGTGAGCTGAAAAATAATTAACATTTTTAGGACTCTGCTTAATTAAATCCGAAATAAAAATGGTAATGATAGTTTTTTGTTTTGATACATTTTTACGAACTTTACTTTGTTCACTTATTGTGATGTTCGAGTATTATTTTCATGTTTTATAAACGATTTCTATATTAGAACATTGGATTTTTATTTGGCTATCTGTTATCTACTTCTAATGTAATATATTTTTACATTTTTTTCCTTGTTTTCGAGATTTATAACCAAAAAAAAGTGTCATGAGGTGATGGAAGTTTCACATGTGTTGAAAATTTGATGATTTCTCTTAAAATTGGATGATAGGTAGAACATGACGCATTAATTATGCAAGTAGGGTGTGGCTGTATTGATTTTCTTGGAAAGTTCTAGGTCTAGCTCAAGAAGGCATCCTAATAATTGCACCTAAGACTTGTGCAAAGTACAATAGTGCAATGCGGTGAAATTGTAACGAAACGACGTGTTTGTTCTTTTGACACATTTTATTTTATGTTTTATTTGATAAAAACTCAATATTCTAATCGAGAATTGGTAAAACAATGCTAAATTCATACATTTGACATTGCTCTTTTACTATTATGCAGTAAGGTGCATTTTTCTTATTTACGATTCAGCATTAATTTTTCGATAAGTTTAAAATTGAAATGGCTGTAAAACGAGTTTAAAGCCTTCGTTATCAGTTATATAAGTACACACGCGAACTGCTCTCTTGCCAGAAGCAGAAAAATGAAAATACTTGTGTGCCAAAATATTGATTTTTGTTATTGTAATTTTGTTTCTGAAATTGTATTGATTATATAGTGTATATATTTTACACATTGAGAAAACACATACTATATTTCTTTATATACAGTTTATTAGGTAAATAGGGAAAAACAAATATACAAACATACTGTCAGCTTTATTCATTGACATTGTCATATACATTAATAAACTTTGGTTTATACCTAAAAGTCATAAATATTGTAAGACACACATTTTGAAAAGAATAAAATGCAAAACTATAAATTTTTTATTTTAGTGAAATCCTGTGCAATACTTTTGGGAACATACATTTATAACTAGTAAATAAAAATGAGAAATTAGCACCTCCATTTTACTTTTAAAATACATCCAGCTTGTACTTATTTAACTTTCCAGATTCCGATTTAAGGTCTAAATGACAATTGTTCTATGAATAACTTATAACATATTTATCTAAAATATTTCAGTCAAAACGAGCTTTTGATAATGGTAACCCACCATCGGATGATGACTCCGACTTTGATGATGATGAAGATCCAGATAACTTGGAAGTGCCAGGTACACTGTAGAACAAGTTTAATAATATAATCCCTATATAAAATTACTAGAACCGTTTTGATCAAACATATAAGTATTTGATAAACTATGAAAACTGTTTGCAGGTGGTGGTAAGACTTTAGCTGCTGCAGCAAGACTCGGTGACAAAAAACCAACTCCGCCGGTTGTTATTAAACCTACAACCAATCCCCTTGCAGGTAAAATGTTGCATATAGTGTTCATATATCGCTACGGCTAATTTACAGCCGTACTGACAAACAATGTATTTCGTCAATGATACCACAATATGAGCATATGACCTGGAAAGGATTTTTCGAATTCAATCAAAATAACACGCAAATTATACGTATAAATGAGTATCAAAATTATTTTGAAGTTTATATAAAGAAAGTTTAAAAACAGACCACAGTTTGTTCCATATTATATATTATACATTATAGGTTGCATAGTATATATACACAAGTACATTATATTTATGTTAATTCTTAATTGTAATGTAGGTAATTGGTTTTTCCAGCACCATCGGGCTTGGCTTTTGGACAGGCTTCAAATATAAAACCCATAAGGATATCTGCAAGTTCTCTCACCAAACCAGTCAATATGGGACTCGCTAGAGGATGTAAGCATTACACAATAATTACTACTACACATAAAAAATCATTCGGAATAGGTTACTAATTTAATAAAGTGATTAATTAACTTTAATTTTAGAGTTGTAATGAAATTCCCTTAAAAATATTCTGTCTGCTTATATCAAATTTCGGAATATAGAAAAATACATGATAATAGTTGTTATGTGAGTGATATGACGGTTTTTCCGCTCTGACGATATCCATATGAATGTTATCAGCTGCGGGGATGCCCGGCACGTCCAACTACAACGCGGCCTCGTTGCTCGCGCAGAGTGAGTAGTAATGATCTTGTACGTGTAGTTAGTTATTACGGGGTTGCCAGATAGTTTAATACATGCACAAACATAACATGATGCAGTTACTTAAAAAATTAGATCTATAATGTACTTTATGAGGTTTTTCTTGTACTAATACTCCTAGATATACCAGCAGCTTATGTGACACCATATTTTGAGTCTATGATGAATATGATCGCTGGATGTTCAAGATAATTATGTAACCTAAGGTATCTCATTGCTCAATGGTCGTTTTTTAACTGTCTCTGAATGACAAATCTCTTTTGGCAATTAATCGGGACAAACAGACAAACATATGATGATTTTATAAATGGTTTTTCTATTATAAATATTAAGTACAATATACATTTACTTTATTTATGTCACCATGTCCTGTTATTAATTATAAATATTTAGCTGGCAACCCTTTTCCTTATTTCTGACAATGGCTTCGTACGAAACTTTAAATCTTAATAAATACTATATTCCCCGTCTTGATTGGACTGTAATTAGAATTGTAGTTAATGCGAGGCCCTTGATCAACTTAATGCTTTGTTGGAAATTGACTAATATGATATGTCGCTATTGCCAGATAATAAAATGTGGCCATAATGTGCTTATCTACATGGCTATGGCCATGGGATCATATGAATTTGGGATGTGATGATAATTTCTGTTAATTCTATCACTTCTGCCTAGTTCCTGTATAAGATACAGTAGACATTTTGGATCATGTTCATTCCTCAAAATTTCATTAAAACTAGTTTGTCTATTTCTGACATATATTATTTTCATATATCTAAAGATTAGTAGTTGATAGGTTTGCTCGATACTGTTGTATTAATGTTCAATGCCTACGCACAGTGGAAATGGCGGGAATGCAAGGCATGAACGCCTACTTGCTGCAGAATCTAAACCAGATCTTAGCCTCCGGCATGGGTGCACCGCTCGCTGGCATGTTGGGCCTGAGTCAAGCTTGGCAAAACAAACCCATGTGGCCTATGGATAAGGTCAGCATATTGAGAGAAGATTTTTATATATTTGTAATGAATAAACTTACAAGAACACATTAAGAGTGCTGCTTTTTTTGTCAGCGACAGATGTCAAAATGCCTTAACACACTACCATTACCCTTAAGAAAATTACATTGTTTACAATGAATGAAATCGCTGAGTATTCTAGCATTTTATATATTCAAAACTGTTTCTTACACCAGTATTTTTAGATTAAAATAGTTTGCCGAACTTAATATTCCAAAGTTGATAAAATTTCTCAGTGCCGGGTTTGTCTAGTATCTGTGGTATTTATTGACAGGCACCCGGCGGTGAAGAGGAGGAAGTGGACGACGAGGAGATGGGCGTGGCTGAGACGTACGCCGACTATATGCCTACCAAATGTGAGTTGATTTATTTGTATATAAGAACAATGTTTAATTACAAAATATTTATTTTATCACTCTATTATATTTTAAATAAATTTTTCTGCAAACGAAAGTACAGTTCGCCTCATGGTAAGTGATCACTGCAAGATCTTAACCAAAAATATTGCTTTTTGAAAGACGGCAGATAAATAGACATGTCAGAGCTGACAGAGATAGAAATAACAACCCATCGTTTTAGGGCAGTACAGTCTTTCGCCGGCGACTTGCAGTTTATTTTTTTAATTATAGCACACATTGTGCATTTGCCACTAGATGGCGCTATATTTATATTTTAACAATTTTCCGCCTATAACTAGTCGTTCTGTGAGGGGATTATGGATAATGTTTTAGCTAGGTTTCTTTTTTGTAATTTTGTATTGAATATTTTTTACGATTTTCTAGTGAAACTTGGTCGCAAGCACCCGGATCCGGTGGTGGAGACTGCGTCGCTGTCGTCGGTGGAGCCGGTGGACGTGACGTACAAGCCGCAGCTTCCCGAGGAGACGATTCGCGGTGGGCTGCTGTCCGCCTTGCAGCTGGAGGCGGTGGTGTACGCGTCGCAGGCGCACGAGCATATGCTGCCGGATGGCACACGCGCCGGCTTCCTCATCGGTCGGTATTAGTTAATACTTTTGTACGAAAACCGGTTCTAAAATAACCGCCTCAAAATGGGTTCTGTAATACCGGTTTCATAGTATAAACTGTCTTATATCCCACATGACGCGTTACTTTATATATTTAAAATTCCTTTTTTTTATTCTTGTCATAAAATAAAATGTAATTGTGGTTTATTTAAAATTTAGGTGACGGTGCGGGAGTGGGAAAGGGTCGAACGATAGCCGGCATCATCTTCGAGAATTTCCTGCGCGGGCGCAAACGCGCCATCTGGGTTTCTGTCTCGAACGACCTCAAATACGACGCTGAGAGAGATCTACGCGACATTGGCGCTTCCTACATAGAAGTGCACTCCCTCAGTAAGGTGTGGATTGTTTTTTTTTATAGTACTACTTTTCATAATATATAGATTTAGACCGATTTAATCAAGATAAATGATTAGGGTTTCTTAGTGTAGAGTTATGGACACAGAAAGCTATATGAAAAACTCTCGTGGTAATTATTGTTGCAAATGGAGTTGTTAATATGTTAATATCATGTCATCATATCATGATTTTTTTTAATAACTACGTATCTGTGTCTAGTTCAAGTACGCGAAGATCTCGTCAGCTGTGAACGGTAACGTGAAGAAGGGCGTCGTGTTCTGCACCTACTCGGCGCTCATTGGCGAGACGCACGCGAACACTAAATATCGCACGCGACTGAAGCAACTGCTCCAATGGTGCGGAGAGGACTTTGACGGACTTGTATCCTTTCCGCTTGATCACGTATAGAGGACTAAGAAATAGATGCTTGTATATGATTTGTAGTACCCGCGCGACGGGTTGCAAAAGCTGTAGCTACGAGATGGCGCTTTCATACAAAATAGGCACGCCAAGTTTTGAAGGCTTTCAGACTCTTCTATTATGAACATTCTTAACCATATTTTTTTTTTAATCGTACGTAATCTAATGACATTATACTTCTCCGTTAGAACACATGTAATTTCTGCCATATTCAAGGTTCTTTATGTTTGTTCACTGTCACTATAAACCTTCACTTGGTAATCAGATTGTTTTTGACGAATGTCACAAAGCGAAGAATCTCTGTCCGGTGGGTTCAGGCAAAGCAACTAAGACCGGTCTCACAGCTCTGGAACTGCAGAACAAACTGCCCAAGGCCAGGGTGGTCTATGCCTCTGCCACTGGTGCCTCTGAACCTAGGAATATGGCTTACATGGTGCGGCTGGGGATATGGGGCGAAGGGACTCCTTTTCCGACATTTATGGACTTCATAAATGCTGTTGAAAAACGGTAAGTTCATAAAAATTCTTCACTTAGGGTCATTTTTACTTAACGGAATGCATTAATAAAAGGCCCTTGTTTTACGCTGATAAAGTCACTCAAAGTACTAGTTTTATACATATGATTGAAATACGTGTGTATTATTTGTTTACAAACACTGAATAAATTCCAGCGGGGTGGGCGCCATGGAGATCGTGGCGATGGACATGAAGTTGCGTGGCATGTACATCGCCAGGCAGCTGTCCTTCCACGGCGTATCCTTCAAGATAGACGAAGTGCCGCTTAGCGATTCCTTCAAAGAGACATACGACAAAGCTGTGGCCTTGGTAAGCTTCATCCATACTACATAACGAACTTTAAGAATATGTTTGAGTGCACTAATGTCTAACCAGTAGGATCTATAAATTAATTAGACACATGTCGTAATGAAAGTATTTATTAGAAATGGTCCTTCGCGCCGGAACTGGTGCCTCATAAACTCTTTTTGCAATGTTATCAGTGGGTGGAAGCGATGCAGCGCTTCACGGAGGCAGCCGAGCTGATAGACGCGGAAGCTCGCATGAAGAAGACCATGTGGGGCCAGTTCTGGTCAGCACACCAGCGGTTCTTCAAGTACCTCTGTATTGCGTCTAAGGTACCCATTTTATGTTCTCATCACCTTTTCATAACAAGTTACGTTTATGACTAATTGCTACGCGCGAGTATAATTGTTTACAAGGATTTCGGGATTCATTTGCGCTTTTACGAGATGTCATTTTAATGACGTTCATAAAAAATCTACCATCCACCATACCATGTTAGTGGAGACAAATTTACTCTGAACGTCACAATTAATGCATTCTGTTTACGTGGGCATTACATTGAGTTTGTTTCTTTAAAACATATGTTGTACCAGGTTAATCACGCCGTGGTGACGGCTCGTGAGGCTGTGAAGTGCGGCAAATGCGTGGTTATCGGGTTGCAGTCCACCGGCGAGGCGAGGACCCTGGAGCAGCTGGAAAGGGATGACGGGGAACTCAGCGACTTCGTTTCAACCGCCAAGTGAGTGACAAACACACATATATCTGATAACTACGAATTTAATGCGAATGAGTGTAATAAAAAACTTTTGGAAAAGTATAATATTTTCAAAGAATTCAAAAAATATAGCAAATATATTGTTTTATTACCGTCGATCATGTGAAATGAAACACTATTCAAAATGAATGACGTCACGCCTTAGTATATTTCATTAAGCGTTTTAGTTAAATTTACATAACCATATGTTTTAATGATAAAATATTATATTTTAAATATATCGTTATCACAGGGTTATATCTTAAAGTCGGAAACACATCAGTGAATAAATTATGGTGCTATGGCTTAATATAATCTATCATCAAGTGAATTTTGTGCACGTTTGTCCATAATGCCTTGGAAGGACCATGTTTGTTTTTATTACCATAGGAAGGCAAACAAGTATACAGTTCACCCGATGGTAGGTGAGACCTCCAAAACTAGAACACTTAGGAGATGCGTCACCAACCTTTAGCAATATAACGTCAGTTATAATTTAATGAAATTCTGTTGCCAGTCATATTTTATTTTTATTTCTAGTATTCGGAAATTCATAGACTAAAAACTTTTCCTGTGGTGCGTGACCCAGACAGACCTTATAAGTTATTGTTACTCATATGTTTCATTATATTCTAACAATTTCAAGATATCTCAATCCTTTCCTAACGACTCATCGAATAACCTAAATACCTAGATAAAACTATAGGTATGTTCGAAAATAGTTCTTTAATACAATAAAAAAAACTGGATTTTTTTAGATCCTTGAGAATACATGTTTTTGATAGTCACGTTATTAAGCGTCCGTCGTAAACCGTTGAATGTGTATCGTAGTTGTTTGCTGTGCGTTGACACACTTTAAGAGTGTTATTGTCGGTCAGCTATGGCGTATCTAATGCGATGGTTTAGTGGAACTAAGCGACAAATGTTCGTCTGAGGACATCATTCATTTGACTGCCAACACTGGCAAAGCCCACATTCAGAACATAAGCTTCTGGCGATTGTAACCATACCGTATTTTTGAGGAAACAGGATTCATCCCTTCAAAATTGTTCGTTTCTAAATGCGCCATCTTTATTATATTTACGAAACTTTTAATTAAATACTAACTTAGCGTGTGATCCTGACGCCATCTCTAAAATAGTTTTATTTAAATGAGCGCCATCTGTATAAAGTTACAATTACTTTATCATAAATTATATTAGGTTCCTGTAAAGGTTTTTTAATTATTTAAGAGACAGATGGACAGTTAACGAGTCAACTATACAATTAATCGGAATTTTTTTCTTAGTTACTAGTGATGCGCTACTAGCGTAGCACAATCTGAAGTCTTGATGTTTTAATTTTCTAAAACAGCGCCATCTTTATATTCCTGGAAGACTAGAAACACTTGGATATGATCATTGAACTGTGATTGCATTTCTGCTTTGCCAATTCTGTACCATGTTCCTACTATATAAACCTTATAATTAAAAAAACACTAACGTAGTTCTTCGCTCTATGTATGAATTATATGCTTCATCTTGCACCGTTTGCTCTAAGTACAGTCTACCCTTTTCCAACCCTCTCAGAAATATTCTATTATATATTATCCTATACTCCTCGAGTTTGTTCAATTTATCGAACACATACAATGAAAACAACAGCTTTTTGAATAATTTATTGATTTCCACAAAATTGCACTGCAACAGTATGTGATTACAATACATAGAATGCCCCGGACGGCTCAACTACATTAGTGCCAAGTTTTCCATCGAGGGCGACAATCACTTATTTCTAAATAAATTTGTCAAACACCAATTCTAACACCCTGATCAGAAAGAGAACGATTGAAGAACCGGCCCTCGATGTAGGTGTCACAATAATCAAGTTAACTCCTTAGCACTGAATCCGAGTACATTGGAGACATTTGAGGTTATATCGTATTTAATACAATATAAATAGAATATAAAACATTTAAGAACAAATCAGTAAATGCTTTCACAGTCAAATACAACGCTACACAGTAAAAAAATACACTTAGAAAAGACATAGGAGATTCGCTTTAGACACCGATTTGTGTGATCACCGAACGTACGCCGACCGACTACTCGTTGAGCCTCTTCTTCTTGCCTTTGCTGTCCATGTCGAAGCCCGCGTCCGTGCGGTGGCTGGTGCGAGGTGCAATTTTAGCCAATTCCTTGGCCAGCTCGTCGATCGAAGCGAGATTCGAAGCGTTCGGATTCTTTTGGTAAGCCGTCACCAGCTTCTGAAACTGGTCGTTCAGTTTGTTCAGCGAGTTCATGTAGAACTCGATGAAGTTCGGCTTGCGCTTGCCGCCGATGCCGTTGGTCTCGCCGTAGGCGGCCATCGCCTTCGGGGCCTCGAGGCGTTCGCCGTAGCCCGGCTCTATTTTCACCGTGTTGTTGTTGACGCTTTTGAACTTCTTGAGAACATAGAAGTTGTGCGGCTTCGCCTTATTGAAATTTTTGCTCTTGGCGACGGTCTGCTCTCTGGTGTCTTCCACGCAGTCGCGCTGATATTTATTTAAATAAACTGTGTTCTGATCTACTCCTAGGTTCGTAGCACCGTCGACGGCTCCAAAATTCTCTTCGTCCTCTAGGAGTGCACATCTCTTATTGCCGTTATTGTCATTGCTTAGGCCGAGAAATTTCATCAGTACATCTACTTCAATGTTGGTTAGCAGAGGAATGTTTAGCATCCTCTCGGAGTTGTTGTTGAAGATGATGCCGAGGTGGTCGCACAGCCGGCCCTGCTTGCCGATGGCGCAGTCGCAGCAGCAAGTGTCCGTTTTCACGTGATAGTACAGGTTCGGCGACGTCTGGTACTGCACCATGTATTCGTTAGTTCGAATTTGCACGAAGTCTTCATTGGACCGAGCCGCGTACGACCTGTAAAAGAACTTGGTGTAATCCGTCATGGTCGGCATGCCGTCAATGTAGGTGTTTATCAAGGTCTTGAGGTGGTTCTCCAGCAGCTTAAAGACGATGTCGATCATCATTATGATGTTGAAGAAGCGGCATTTGCGCAGCATAAACTCCTTCAGCAGGCGAAGGGACACCTCGGTCAGGTTGTGCAGCGTGAACTTGTCCTTCACCATCCACTCGCTGGCCCGGCCCCACAGGTAGTCGATGTACTCGCGCAGCCTTATCCTGGAGTCGAAGTAGTCGCTCACGATGAGTTTCTTGTAGTGCGCGTGAGAGTCGTCTGCGCTCGCGCAAATCATCGATTTGAACAAAAACATGAGCGAGTGCCTCCGGCGATGGTCGATCTTGAGGTCGTCGTTGCAGAGCCGCTTCCATACCTCGCTGCATATCGACCAACGAGACACTATCAGCTTCGACTGCGGGAAAAACAGGGCCAGAGCGGCCTTCTGCTCGGCTAAGTCGTTTACGATGAATATTTTCGGGTTGAAGCTCTGGTTCACGGTGTGGATGGTGAATTTTAATAGTTTGAAGGCCTCTTTGAAGTTCGTCTCTGTCGCTGCCGTGTGGAGGACACAGGCGACGGGCAAGGCTCCTATTTTGTTAGATATATAAAAATACGTCACAACCAGCCCGATCTTGACGAGGCTAGTGTCCACCAAGATGCAGTCCAGGCTGGAGTTGAGGATCACCTTCTTCATCAGCGGCGTTATGACGACGACCAACTCCGGCGTCTCGTGGTACATGAGCGTGCCGCCGGAATCCTTGATGAACGCCTTTTTGGCCTCCAGAATGTCGCAGAAGCTGCGCTGGATCTCCTTGCTGTGCATCTTGTCGATCAAAATTTTAATATGATCTATGGTCGGGTTGAGGTCTTCGTCGGCCAAGTACGGGGAGCAGCGCGTGCCATACTTCTCTATTAGCGATAGTTCGTGGTAAGTCTTGGAGGTGGTGGCGTTGAAGCCGTTGTCGAAGTACTCGAAGAAGAGTTTGTCCGTGTCGGACAGGGGGTCGCCGAGGGCGGTGGCGGGGCTCGAGTAGACGTCGTGCGAGTGGCTGAAGGCGATGGCCGTGAACAGGTCCGCGTTGGCGTCGATTAGCTTCACCTTGAACTCCACGCGAGCGTCGCACGCGACCTTGCTCTTGCCGCAGTCGCTCGGCTGGCAGACGAAGCTGCGGTGGAGCAGCTGCGTCTTGAGCTTGACGTACGAGGTGCCCGGGCTCCAGATGGTGGCCGTGAACTTGGAGAAGCTCTTCATCCACTTGTCGATGTACGCGCTGTAGAATTCCTTCGATTTGTTTTTGTCGATTTCGCATTTCAACTGAATATTGAACTTTTCGGAGTTTATAAACTCGAATTGAATGAAGTCGGTGTTCGGGGACATGTTTTCGAGGTAGGTCTTTAGCTGCTCTTCGGTAAACATTTTTAAAAAAGTATAGCGAACTTTGTTTTGCGACGCGAATCGAGTGTCGGCTTGTTTTGGCGCCGCCTGGCTGTCGTGAGCGTCCCGCGCCGCGTCCGACCGCCGAGTGCACTCGCAACATCTGTGCAAACAAAGCGGTGCAATCGATGATATGGCAGCGTGCATAGCGCATGCTTGCCTCCCGCGGGGTGGCAGGACGGGTTACGCAACCGCCGGGCTCCGCAGCTCCCGGGCCGAGCCTCCTCCGCTGCCTACGGGGATCTAATATTATGCCACGCTATGGGCTGGGTGCCATTGTCATCTTTCTAAATACTAATATAATCTGATTTATGCAGCATATAGGTAAATAATTCAACTCAGTTATAATAATGTTCATGTATTCAGCTGGAAAGTAATCAGGCGTTATAAATTACACATTTATAGGAGATTAATTTATAATAATTCGGTAAAACATTTTGAACCCCTGGCTTAGATGCCGGTCGGATATCTATAAATAGGTATATGGACTAAACGAACTAATTTGACTTAATTATCGGAGTGAATTATATACAGTGTTTGGGAACGGCTTCCGAAAGCGAAGACGGGGATAGTACTGATGACACCTTTGACGAAGGGACGGAATGAAATTCGATCCTGACTAAAACATACATATTGTGAACACTTTTTATTGGAATTATTTACAATATATGATTAACAGCTATAAAATTCGTCGAGTACTTTCGGGGATTAGCCCGGATATACAAGCAGACAGACGAAAACGGTAAAAATCTCTTTTATGCATCCTACCGCCGTTCCCTAATCGTCCACAATCGCCTTTGCATAAATTAAACTGGATGCACAGGCGAGCGGTTCCTACGAATTTATTATATGTACTTATAGATCATGTGCTGTTGAGCTATTTTTAACTTTAATATAATATGAAGTTATTATGAGTTATTCACTAGCCAAAACTAGAAATAATAGGTCGGCAGCACACTATTGTGTCGTTTCAAGTCAAGAACCATGGGAACGGGAGTTTGGTTATAAATTTTAAACAGGACATGTTTGTGACAGAGGCGTGTTCCAAACCCTCGTGGAGAAGCATTTCCCGGCGCCGGACCGCGAGCGCATCAACCGCCTCCTGGGCTTGGAGCCGAAGAGCAAGCCGCTGGCCATCCTGCCCCCCATCAGCAACGGCAAAAATGGACACGACGATGACGCCAACACTTCCAAGAGGAAACGTAAGATTTTCAACATTTTTTAATTAAAGAAAAATTGACAGTTTTTACCTGTATATTCTGACCAACCAAAGAGGCCGGTGTTAGTTCAATCTTTGGCCTGTGCCCATGATAAAACGAACATTGGAAATTCCAGACTGGCGTTTGTAGGATAAAATGTTATTTTTGTTAAGTGACGTCGCGCCAACAAGCAAACATGGCGGCGAAGCGCGCTCGCGGCGGTTCTTCGAGCGACGAGTTCTTCCGCGGCTCTGAAGATGAACTGGATCTGGAGCCGGACTCCGATGAGGAGAGGCGCGTCTCCGACTCGGACCTGAGCGACTCCAACCCCTTCCAATACAGCGGTAGTGATATCGATGACGGTCAGTGGCAGAGCGCTTAAGTTGCTTATTTTTTTCAAAAGTGCAATGTCAAATCGCGCAAAGGGTTTTAAAGATTTTTGTTTTAAATCTCTCCCTCTAGCTTATAAATAACGCTTTATTTCCTTTAAATATTGAAGTAATATCCTTAAAGGCCTATCCAGCCAGCCCTTTCTATAAAGTAAATAGCATATTCTTCACTTGTAAATGGTTCTTCACTGGTAAATTATCTGCACTAATATTATTAAGAGGAGGCACTTGATTTTTTTGTTTGTTTGCATTGAATAGGCTCCGAAACTAATTGACCGATTTGAAAAAAATCTTTCACTGTTTGGAAGCTACACTGTCTCCGGTGAACATGGCTATATTATATTTTCAAAAAATTAGGGAACCCTACTTAAAGTCCAATAGTGCAACTCATGGTGTAAAATAATGGTAATAAACGCGAGCGAACCGCCGGCAGAAGTTACTGTTATCTACAGAGGTAAATTGTGTCGAAAAACGAGGCAATCTTCAAAAAAAATTGTTTGTACAATAATAAAATTTTCCACCGGATAAATGAGATGTTTACGAAAGGAATCGAGCTCTCGACGGATTAAGTTCCCGTTCGAGACGCTAACGAGGACGCACTTATACAAATAATAGAGCTTTTCCCAGAAATAAATACAAAGATCGATACCGAACGGGGAATCGCCTGTTTGTTTTCAATTTGGACACGTTCACTCATTCATTCCACTGAGCGGGCCACTTCCACTTGCCAAACACTGCGTTGACTTAATACGCTGTAATGTCGTAACATCTAATAATACCTATACAAAAAATACACATACAAGGTATCTTATTGTGAAACCCACAAATCGAACGAAAATTGAACAAACGTTGTCCTGTACAAGTTGCAAACGCACAAGAAATTTCAACGAAGTCGGTTCAGCCGTTTAGCGCTTCAGGTACTCATACACGGACAGTAGATCGATGGTTCCTGTCCATGGCGAAAGCCCTTGGTGGTGTAACGTTGAACTTAAAAGAGGCTTGTGAAAAGTGTCTTTCCGAGTTCTTCACTTATAAGGAACTACATCCGATCACTAACACTTCATATAGAGAGCAAAAAAATCTCGGAAGCTCCTATAGAGATATGTTATTGTTCACAGAGCCCTGGGTGAACCGCAAGAAGAAGCAGACGAAGAAGAAGAAGGCGTCGGCGAAGAAGAAGAACTCGACGCAGGAGAAGATCGAGACGATGTTCGAGAAGAAGAACAGCTCGGCCCCGCCCACCGTCACCGTCACCACGCACAGCGGCCAGAGCCTCACCGGCACCCCGGTGGGCACCAACGGGCTGTATTTGGGTGAGTGACGATACATTTGGTAGCAATTACAGCACAACTGGAAGTCGTCGTCGTCTTGCTGCCTTTAAGGGGAAAGGTTTCGATTAGATAGACAATAGAACATTATGATGACGGACACAGTTCTGTGTTTGCCCGTTTCCTTTGCCGAGGGCATTACGAAAGTACCGCGAGCCGGTTATCTGGGCGTTACATTAGAAACATTCTGTTAGAACATCTCTCCGAATATAATTAATTGCTTTGATGCCGTGTCTACGATGAGAGTTCTCATCTGATTCGTATAACAGGCTTGGATTGAAATTGGAATAATTATAATTTCGCAGCGATGCTCTCGATATTGATATAATACATCAATGGAGAGTAGTTCGGCGAAGCAAATTGAATAAGCCGCCCAATGCACGTCGTAGGGCTGTCGGCGCTATATTTAGCTCACTTAATATATTTAAAGGAGACACGATTGTCGGATTGTCCGAGCCCATTGCTGGACATAGACCCTCTAAGGATTTTCAAACGGACCTGGTCACCTGCGCCCTGCAGCCGGTGGCTCCCCGCCGCCCCGACCAGGTCTGTTGGCGTCCTGTTCGTGGTGTCCCTCTACTCGTACTTATGTCACTGCACTTAGCCGATAATGAGTTGAAGTCAGATGACACATGAGTATTTAGAAATGGACAAATGTAGTTAGCGGCAGCCCTAGCCGGGGGGTGCGAACCGGCTGCATCGATCGCGCCCGGGGCTCCGCCGAATGCCCACCTGTCTACACGTGTGTATCAGAGATTGAAGGTTTATTAATTTCGCGGAACGTCCTTTGTGCGCTCCGCTCTTTCAATTTAATAAACATCATTATTAGCTCAACGATTTTATGAAATGTTGTTTATAACGCAGTTTATGCGATTTCGCGTATGGGTAACTGGCCTTTATTTTAATTACATTCGATATGGCCGACTCGGCGATGGCGAACACTTCTGTCTCCTTGTCTGATTGCTAAAGTTTTGAGATTGAGAAATAAGCAATAGCGGAACAGGGAGCTTTTGAAAATAATTTAATCATTTTAAAAGATTAACCAATGACCTGCATCAATGCCGAAAGTTTTTAAATGCATGCGGATACATCAATCAAAGGTCGCCTTTAAAAATAACTGTAAATTCGATTTATTGCAGTTGTTTTGGCGAGATAGATTACCTTAATCGGTATCTTTGCTAAGAGGAGATCATCGTGCGATTAACACCTTACGCAGAGAGAGGGACGTTATAATTTGACAAATCTCCTGGCGGAGTCAGGGCTTATAGTTAAGTTGACTGATTTTGATGCGGTTTTTGAAAAACTGCAATTTCCTAGGTCATGACAACGTAGTGTTCTAGAAAATTGCTCGGTTTTCGCTTCGCGCACTGGGGACATGTTTTTTATTAGTTCCGTTCAATAGTAGCATTGGACACTTGTCATTAAAAATTTAAACCTTCGCCGACGTCTGGGTTTTCCGATGCCTCACGTAACACTTAATAGAAACGCTCAGTATAACAAACTTCTAACATTGTCTCTATTGTAATTATTTATGGTTCTTTGCTTTGGAATGTGAATGGAATACGGAATTCCAAAGATAAATAATAGCTTTAAGAACATAAATGTATTTTTCTCTCTGTTTTTTTCCTAATCGACTCCTGATCTAATTGTAATGAGTTATGATAAGCTTCCAACGCGGGAACCAAATTTAATGGGGCCAAAGCTAGATTCCAATAACCCCTGGAGGTGGGGCAAGGGGTAATGAATTATTTTTAAATTCCTCAAAAGGACTAGTCAGTACGAATAACTAAGCTCATAAAATATAAATTGGAAGTAACTAACACTTTATCGATCGGTGGAAATAATTAACGTATCTTCAATGACGCCTTTAGCCCCCGCACGGAGAGAGAT
>JAOSYY010000015.1:6828184-6841983 GCA_025727935.1 Hebomoia glaucippe
AAACACATTCAACTCCAAATTCTCACCCCTCTACGATCAACTCCTATTTTTTTATCGCGATATTTTTATCTGACAAAACGACGTTTGCTGGTTCAGCTAGTATCTTTATAAATTTCAGCGTATTTGTTATTCTGATGTACGAGATATTTTTATATGTTTTCCATTGAAATTCGTGCAATCGTTTTTCGTGAAAAACTAACAAACATCCGAACGTCACAACTTTGTACAGTAAGGGTATGGATAAAAAAACTATTAATGGCTATGAGAAATTTTCATAACTGGCCTTGTGTTCTACACGTGACGTTTAATAAGCTTTAAGAGAGATATTATACTAATACTATCTGAGTTACGAGGTATCCATCTGGCAAGATATCTCGTAATTATTCAAGTACCTACACACCGTGGCTTTTCAATACGCAAATGATAATAGGCCGGCCGTTTTTGTTTCAGATTAGGCCCGACAGAAACAGCTTGATACCCTTTGGTGTACAGCTAATTACAAAGGTTCTCTCTTACACAAGAAAATTACTAATTTAATAGAGTCTTCTACCGCCCACGCCCGCTATCACTTCGATTTTCACACCTCGGGTTAGATTAACGGACTATTAGTAAGGATACCTACTATATTTTTGTAAATTAGGAGTGCTTCGCGATTTCACCTACACTATATACGCACCTGAGACTCTTAAATCTTGACTTTTCTAATTTACGTAAAATTAAATTAGAGCCTATGTACTTTACACATGAAATAATTTGTAAACAGTTGAATAGTTTTTTAGTTCACTCGCTGTACAAAAAGTAACCAACATCTCTTTTTATAACATACTAGTTTCTGCCAGTGGCTTCGCTCGTGACCATGTCGATTTTTTTCATCTTGCGTTACGTTATGGGACTTTTAGTAAGGATGCCTAATATTTTAAAAATATAATATAGCCTATAGCCTTCACCGATGATTTTAGTATCCAATACTGAAATAATTTTTCAAATCGAACCAGCGGTTCCTGAGATTGGCGCGTTCAAACAAACAAACTCTTCAGTTTTATAATATTAGTATAGATTTATAGGGATACGTAAAATTCCTGCGAAATAATTCAAACCCGACTGGATTTCATCTAGTTGCAGTGTTCTTCAGATATTTCCGGAGTCAAGAGTCACTTTAGTGTGAACATAGCAGAAGTGGCAATGCGAATGGCTGACGAGATGAAAATTGCATTTGTTGCATTTTCCTTCTTATTATTTAAACCGTGAAATATAAATTCCTTAACCACGGCATACGCGACAGTGTGCTCCTTAATACGTACAAATGCCGAGGTATATAAAGATAATATAAGTTATACAGGATGTTTGGGGACTGCTCCCGAAAACGAAGACGGGTGATAGTGCTAATGACACCAATGATGAAGGGACGGAAAAAATCGATCCTGACTATAAAAAAGTGATATTTTTAAAACGTTTCTTTAGAGCTATTTACGCTCCATCGCGTATGTACAGCTAAATGAAACGATAACTTCATAAAAAATACGGAAAAAAAAACCAGCAATGAAAGTTAATTGTATGTATCCGGTCGGTAAGCCTTAATCTATACTAATATTATAAAGCTTGTTTGTGGTTCGATTTGGAAAATTATTTCACTGTTGGATAGTAAATTTAACGAGGAAGTGTATAATGTATTTTCAAAAAACCAGCGATCCTTACTAAGAGTCCAATAATGTAACCTACGGTGCAAAAACACAATTAACGCGATCGATGCCGCCGCCAGAAGCTAGTAACAAATAATTAAACTTGAAAACCAATATAAGCTAATCGATGACGAAGTATAATAAAAATACAGATTGTGAATTACCATATTCACAATTTTTTAGATAATAAAAAGTATTGCTCGACGTTTTGACCTCTCTACTGTTGGCACGGGCCCAGGTGATTTCAGGTGATTCTGAAAAATCAAATAAAATAAACGCGTTTTTTGCTTTGTTGTTCAAAGGACATACGATGACTAAATATTATTTTTTTCCTATCGGTCATCAGTGAATTGTCTCGACTTGCCTCGATAGTATAATCAGCTAAAACCAGCGAGTTCACTTTAAGGACAATTTTCTTGGAACATCGCAATTTAATTTGCAAAACCAAGACTGATAGAATAATCATTGATGATGTCTGAAGTGTCATTTTTAAGCCTCATCTGTTTTATGTCATACAAGAATGATATCCGCACAATCGAGGCAATAAATTGTGAACCCAACGATTTCTGTCGCCCATGGACACCTCCAAGATCAGCAGATATAGAAAACGCGTTGGCAAACGAGAGACGTTAGCCGTATTACGTCGTTTGTCATTTTTAATAACTTTCTATTCGAGTATTCGGAAATTCTGAACTGAAATCGAAACGATCTATGACGACTTTTCGATCTATAATGGTGACAGGTGACCCGGACGGAACTCATTTGCTTATTAGGAGTTCCTCCCACCATATATAATCATCGAATTGCCTGTGTTTTTGATACCCGTCCGGCCACAGGCAGGACACAAATCACATATTTTTAAACAGCACTGCGTTCCGACCGGGTTTCGAACTCGGCGCTCTGGCGTAGTGGTTGCTTTATCTGACCGCTGGACAGACAATGACAGAGCATTCATCATAGCCATTGGCTTATTAAAAAGACATCAAGTGCTGATAGCCTCGAGTTGCTGATAAAGTTGTCTGATAAGCCGAATATTGAATTATTGTTGTGACATCAAACGTTTGACCTTGTATGACCCGCTATATGTCGTAATTTGGTAATATTAACAACACGCGCCTTATTTACAAAAACCTCTACACACGGGCTCGTGTTAAAATACTCATTTGGCTGTTTGAAGGTGCATTGCAATAAGGAAAAATCTCTTTTAAGGTCCATCAGTCCAGCGAGCGTTCTATTACGCACCAATAGTCAGTTGGTATTTTTTATTTAAAAACAATTGTGCAGGTCTTATTACAAGACTTTTAAGGGGTTCCATGTATAATTTCAGCTTGAAAACTAATATATAATGTAAACGATCTTAAGGAAATCAAGTCAAGGAAACATAATTATGTAGAAAAGATTATACCTAATGAAAAAATATCCCACTTGAACTAACGAATAAGGTCATGGCGTACAAGTGTACTTCATGAACTGAGAGCAATAAATTTTGTCACTCGAAGTTATATCAGTTTAATAAAACATTAAGTTATTATAATATAATATCAAAACGTTGATATCTTGTTTTTCCAATGAATTTATCTATACTAATATTATAAGCTGAAGAGTTTCTTTGAACGCGCTAATCCCAGGAACCGTTAGTCCGAATAGAAAAAATCTTTTCGTGTTGGATGGAAGGCTATAAGCTATAGTATAGTGTTAAAAATTAGGGATCCTTACTAAAAGTCCCATAGTGTAACGCAAGATGTAAAAATCGACATGGTCGCGAGCGAAGCCACTGGCAGCAGCTAGTATGTTATAAAAAGAGATGTTGGTTACTTTTTGTACAGCGAGTGAACTAAAAAACGATCTAACTGTTTAAAAATTATTTCATGTGTAAAGTAGATAATCGGCGTACATAGGCTCTAATTTATTTTACGTAAATTAGAAAACTCAAGATTTAAGAGTCTTAGGTACGTATACAGTGTAGGTGAAATCGCGGACCACTCCTAATTTACAAAAAGATCGTATAAAACTGATCCATCTAGCATTTAAATAATATAATTAATAGATTTCTTACGGCACCACGTAACAAGGTCGCAAGAACAACGCGCGTTAATTACTTCATACTCGCTTAATATCCACTTTTCCAAAATTACGTAATGCATTACGGTGGTAATCATTTGTTTAACAAACTACGCAGCACAATTGTTCTCAACATATATTTACGATTAAATGTTCTCAATAGAGACAATTGCTTTTAATACACAATAGCTTCGGTTATCCGCTTACTAAATGTATTTTACCAAAATTTTGTAACATCTAGTTGGGAAGTCTACAGAAATATGGAATCTTGGAACTGGTCTAACGATAGAGCGAAGAATGTACGTATTTTAGGTAAGAAATCTGACCGATGACTCACCTGTCTTCGGGGTCGAGATGAATGACCAGATGTACGGCGGCCAGCAGTGATGCAGCATTGCAAGCACCGAGGACACTCAACACTACATAGTGGTGTTGGGCCTAGAACAATACATGTGTTAATGAACCTTAATTAAGCACTATTTCGACCGAGATATGGGTTAGTCCGATATTTAAATTGATTCTTACTTTAACCTTGTAACAGGAATTTTTATCACTTATAATCAAAATTAGCTTCATTCATATTTATTAACCTGCCTGTTGTGCAAATTATTTATATGCATAAATACTTTTCTGACTGAATATCTGATAAATGAGTATCTAAGATATTATTTTGGTATTAGATATTCTAGCATCTGGATGATAATAAGAATATGCAATCTTTAGCTTTTCAGTCATGAAATATGTTATTTACTTTCTAATACTTATTTTTCCTCCTTTATTTAGTATTCTAAACGCAATATTCTAAATTCTTAATTATGGTAAACATGCAATAACAAACAACATTGTATGGATAAACAATGTATTATCATATGAAAAAATGACTCATGACCTCAATATTTATTCAAATTCAAAACTTCGTTTCTAACAGAGCTTGTTAATGAATTGTGATAGAAATTTCGTAAGAATTTTATAATGTCTGCTTTTGGTAGGCTTTACATAAGTAAAAAATTCTGAAAAACTAACATGTTTTGATGATAGTAGAACGATTCTAGAATTAAAATAAGCTTTACAAAACAAGTGTTAAATAATATGATTAGCTTTTAACAAAAGTATTGAAGAGATTGTCTAAACTAATTTATTTATTTAAACATATATATTTTTATACGTGTTTATTTCACACATTTAAACCATCAAAGACCCGTAAACTATAACAAAATAATATTATACTTAGATCAATTGATAAAATAAATAAAATTAATTAATAGCGGAAAAAACGAAACAATAATAAGTATAAAAATAATTCATAACATGATTACCTTTGCATTTGCAACCTCCATTGTATGAAATTTATTAATCTAAATTTCTACAAGTAAGCACAATACATTCAAAACATCTCTGAAATGCATAAATAAATAAAAAACAAATCTAGTAATATAATGTCCGCAACAATACGCAACACAGCCAAATTCTCCAAATTCAAATGTCAGAACTCATAATTTAAAACATCGCAAGTCAAAGAAAAGTTCAACTGTCATCTATTGTCAAACTTACGGCTGCATTCTAAATATACAAAATATATCTTCACAAATAATATATTTTACGTATTTACATAGAATTATGAAATATTGACTTTTAAGAATAAAATATAAAAATGTAGATATACAATTTTAAGAACACACTAGTAAAAGTTAAATGTTCAGATATTTTTTATCAGACACGAAAAATATTAGTTATTATTCATATATAAAAATTAGAGGGTAAACTCATAAATACTATTCGGATGCAAAGTGGATACAACAGTTTGTGAAAACAGTAAATTATTGTGATATTAAGATAATTTTCTACGTAAATTTTAGTGTTAGTGTTTTAGTAGGATCCTTAATATGGATATAGACGTTGCAGTCACGGTATGTTACAGTATTATTATTAATTTTTTTTATTACAATCAGTGAACATTTTAAATCACCATATCACAAAGGGATATAGAGTAATTATTTTTACTCTTTCTCTATTATTATAAGTATTTAAATATTAATTAATTTGTAACGTTATTTAATGAAATTTAATGAAAGTTTAAGAAGTATTCCATAGTTCCAAAATAGATAAGAATATTCGGAAGAATTGTCATCTAAAAGTATGACCCTACAAGTAGATTTCAATTTATATTTTTTACACTAACCAGGTACATCTACCATAATTAATTTAATTAATAGTTATTTTTTAAATAGAATTGAATATTCTATCACCCTTTAAGTAGACCTTTACTTTTATTACGTACTTATTATACATCTATCTACAGCATATTTATGATTCAAGTATCCCAATAACACTTAAATCTTAATCATCAATCAAGTGAGACTCATGCCTATATAAATATTTAACTACATTTAGATGGTACATTTGTTTTTAACGTATTCTGAAACAGGACGTGAAGAGACACAACAGTTTCACAAATCGGAACAGGAAATGCGCTGAAGTTTCAGTAAGACGTGGGAGAGAAAGATGTTATAGTTTTGGCGCTCCAAGTTCTAATGATAGAGGCAGCCCTTCAGACCCACCGAAAGTAATCTTTTAAATTATTTTAATTAGCAATAAAAATTGTAAGGTGCTTTTACAAAAAGGACTTTAATTAAATATTGCTACTTATTAATCGCATCTTTAGCATAAATACATGACATTACCGTAGCGATGCAATACCGTTGACTTTTAGTTCTAAATGACATTGGCAGTTGGCACTATGCGTTTAGAAATATACTTGAGTGTTTTGACTTCAAGTAATTAATGTAAATATTAATCAATCAGCCTTAGCATTTTATTAGATTATTATACAACGTTGATGTAAAGTAATTAATTTATTATTTTAATTTATATTTAACCTCGAAGTCATTTTTATTTTAATTTTCAAAACATTATTTTGTAGCCACTGTAAGCATTACCAAATATGGAGGTCGCTCGTTTTCCCAACCGTCCTCCCTTCGAACCTTAGCAGCTCTCAATTTTAATTTCTGTTTAACTATCCGGGATAGTTCAAATGAATTCATAGTGTTATTTAGGGTAAATAATAAAATTTCTTCTTCATTTCAAATGTGAGTGTTCAACATTAAAAATAAGTAATGTCAAAATAGGTCATATCAGTGGCATATAGGTTATGTTTTAAGTGAAATTATTATAATAAAACGGTTCTTGTGTGAATTTAGTGTTAAACGTGCGTATTTTGGTTTCCAGATGTCGTTTAGGGTGGTTCGTAGTTCAAAATTCCGCCACGTATACGGGCAAGCGTTAAAAAGGGAACAGTGTTATGATAACATAAGAGTGTCAAAAAGTTCCTGGGATTCAACGTTTTGTGCTGTGAACCCTAAGTTCCTGGCCATCATCGTAGAATCAGCCGGTGGTGGTGCTTTCATAGTTCTACCTCACAATAAGGTAACAATGCTCACATTTAGTCAAGTTAATTTTTCCCGCGACGCCAATAAGCCGCCAATTAAAATACAATTTCATTTTAGAATTAAAACAAATTTCAACTCTGTTCGTTGAGACATTATTTGTACATATTATTAGTAAATTTTGGTATGTAAAAATGTGGAATTATGTTGGTTTTTCTAAAAAATGAGGTCAATAATTGGTTTATTTCACATGTAGGCATAGTAACTCAGGTTAAGACACACTAATTTCAGAACTTAATTGATGTCTAGAGTGAATTAAAACTATTGTTGTAGTGATGTTTTAACCAATGTGGAATCCAGAATACAAAAAGGCACACCAAAAATTTTCCATTTTGCTGTACTGTTTATATATAATTTATCCAGATATCTTATCTGTACATATTAGATATATCAGGTAATGTTTATCGTACGCTGGTGGCATTTTATTTTCTTTTTATCTGCATATCTTTACAATATACATACAACTCAATACAATTGAAGTAAAAAGATGAGATTTAAGAAGTATCTACAATTTAATACAATGTATTAATTTTCAAAGTAGCATACTATTTTTAAATTTATAAATTGTTACCATAATTTTACTTCATTTTAGTAAAAAGACTTAACATAGAATGGTTTTGTCCACTTTGCACTAGCATCTCATTGATAGA
Source organism: Hebomoia glaucippe (assembly GCA_025727935.1). Classification (NCBI taxonomy): domain Eukaryota; kingdom Metazoa; phylum Arthropoda; class Insecta; order Lepidoptera; family Pieridae; genus Hebomoia; species Hebomoia glaucippe. The sequence goes on from JAOSYY010000015.1 coordinate 6,836,018, forward strand.
CATACTTTTATTTTATTTAAATTTCTTCAAGTGGATATGCATCCAACGTCTACCATCTTTTAATATTATGTCTAACAATTTTCAGTAGATTCATTTATTTTGTATTTTCACTTCTGCTACTATAATTTCATCCTTTATTTCTAGTAAGATGCAACTTAATATTTATGTTCTAACGAGAAAGATGAAGGGAACTTTATTGTCGTAACAATTTGATACACATAATTCATTTGAGTTCAATATTGAAAACATAAATTAAAATGAATCCAGTTTCAAGATTTATTTGTCACAATCTTGAGTGCTATCCCAAATTAAAAAAGGACGCACATATTTTTCAATCTATTTAGTTTAGATTAGATTTACATAATTAAATGTAATTGTGCGTTTTATTATTAGATAATATGCATAATTATTTATCCTATCCTTGTAGTTTTGTTAGTTTACAAATATGTAATTAAAATATTCATTATCTATATATATTACACAGTAGCCATTACGACGAAAGGTTGCTACTGTATCAGCTATTTCCTTATTACACAAGTAATATAACCAAGTGATATGTTATCATAGTTTTAAATGAATTTTTAACTTTATCTAAATACTATGTAATTTATGTTTAAAGTTTGTCTCGCTTTTGAAATACTTGTCAGGTTGAATATACTGACTGGTAACAAATCATTCCAGCCGCCTCTTTGATATGAGGCAACTCTGTTTAAATTTAATAAATCTCCTTCGCAACAGCTCTCCAGGGCTACGCCATGTTTTAAAAATTATTTTTAAGCAATTACTATAATGCTAACATAATCCTGTTTTTCTAAATTTATCTCTTTCTTGATTGTTAATTAAGAAAGAAAATCATAATTAAATAATAATTACATATGTATATTATATTGTAGATGACAAATAGCTTTCGTAAAGGACACTATATATAGATGTTTTTATGCAATTTTCCTAGGTAATAATTTTCATAGCAATCTCCAGTCTTTGGTAAATAATATGCAGCCTATGTTAACCAATTATAAACCTTAATAATTAAATTTTCAGTGTAAATAATTTTTTGTTGACTTTTCTGTCTGAAAATAACTATATAAAGTGCCTTTGCGATAAGGTGGCTAATTATTGGCATGACATTGAATTTAACTGAGGTCAGAACTTAATTATGTTGCCTTGATAAAATTCTCATATAATTAATAAGATTCGCTCTTATAAAAATTTAAAAAAACTACAAATATCTTGGGGGTGTTGCTACATTATTGTGGCAGTGACACATTAAAAAAAAAAGCAGTAAAAAAAAATACCTGTTAAATTGAGTTAAATTGAGTAACTTTATTAAATCGTGCCACCCATTCAAAATTATACATATAAACTAGTATACATAGATTTGTGGTAAATTGTAATATTATTTAAATCTTAACACAAACTGTCACACCTAAACAAATCTTTATTAATTGAAATTTAAGCTGTCACTATCACAAATGTGCATTCGTTTAGGTCCTAAGATTCAACAGACTGACACATTAAACATATAATTTAATCCCTTCTTTTGACTTCTGTAAAAGTGGAATATTTGGTTATGTCGCATTAATTTACTGTGTGTGGCCTTTGAGTGAAAAATTCAGTTGCTATCTATTTAAAATAGGATAGAAAACAGTTTGGTCTCATCTATCGGTTCAAATATTAGTATTACAAAGTAAACATCATTAACAAAACCTCAATACATAATCTGAGTAGGAACCACCGATGAGTTTTGTCACGGGATATGGAATATTTTAAAATTATTTCTAATCTTACGCCTTGGAAATAAAAGTGAATTTTGTGTGTGTGTCAGCTGTTTGGAATGGAATTTTTTTTGAATACTCATTGTATCAGCGCATTGTGCAACAACTGATATGGGACAATAGATTATACACAATGCACGTATGTGAGAAATATTTTGAATTTTTTATGCATATTGTCGAATAGATGGATTAATCATTTAAATATTAACTAGTTTCGTGCCCCGGCTTCGCCAGCGTATTAAGATCATTCATATTGCTGATACTTAAATTAATTTATAATTTATAATTAATTAAAAAGTCCTAATTTTTTTTTTATTTCGGGTAACCAAAAAAGTGGTTGATGTGTAAATGATATTTCTAAAATTTATTTTTATGGTTTTGGAAAGGCAGGGCGGAGTGCAAAATACGATACCTCGTAACCTGCGCCGACCTTGTATGATCTCACAGGAAGCAAAAGTATCACGTGTGTCAAGTTCATTCGCGGTTCAATAAATCGTAATAACAGCCGCAAATACCCCGGCCGAGTAGGCGAAGGTATTTTCAAGGCGTCTGCGCAATTCTAACTAGGTTTGTCGTACTTTTTCCACCTTTTTCCTGCTCACCGTCCACTTTGAGATTATAGTGCTGCACTAGAGCCCCACGAGGGGGCAAGTTACGTCACAGGATTTTTTTTTAATTTCAGTGAAGAAAACTACGGATAAACTAAAATAACGTTAAAGTTGCATTTTGTTAAACAAGGACCTTAAATATATATCCAATCCATTATGCCAGATTTCTAACGAAAACCCGCATCAACATCGGCGCATCCGTTAAGTAGCTACGGTGCCCCAGCGAGATCTGTGGCGGGATTTTCACTGGCAGAAAGTTCTCCCTATAAGGTGTCTTAGACTATTTTGTGTTTTTTTCTCTATACCTTTGATAACATAACATTTAAATGAATTGACGAGATTTTGTTGTTGATCCAATTAGGTTGAAATTTTGTACAGTTGTGCTCGGTTAAACTAAAACCCGATTTTCCTCGACGTCCATCGACCGCTTTTACGATCACGTAACACAATATGTAATTCATAAATGGAAACTTGTATAAACATTCGGAGAAAATAATACCAAGTGTGGAAACGTGCTGCGTTGCTCAGGTTTGACTTCTCAGATATACTTGGCTGCCGAGTGACATTTGTGTATTGTAAATGTGGCATGTCTGTCTGTTTATACACGGTGTTTGGAAACTGCTCCCAAAAACGAAGACGAGTGGTAGTGCTAATGACACGTTTGATAAAAGGACGGAAAAAATTGATCCTGACTAAAAAAGACATGTTTTTAACACTTTTTATTAGCATTATTGACGCTCCATGTTGTAAGTACAGCTAAATGAAACGATAGTTTCGTAAAAGATACATTACTTTACTTAAAAAAAAAAGAACCAGCAATGAAGCATGATATCAAAAATAGCTGGACTAACATGTTGGAGCGAAATACCGCTAAAAACTTTTTAAAAATATGATTTTTTTAAGCAGGTTCGAATTTTATTCCGTTCCTTCATCAAAGGTGTCATTAATACTATCACCTGTCTTCGTTTCCAGGAGCAGTCCCCAAACACTCTGTATACACATTACATCGGCTATCTATCAGTGTAAATCATGTCAAAATCGGTCCAACCGTCTCAGAGATAAACCGAAACGAACAGGCAGACGGACAGAAATTGTAAATGATGTTATTTCGTTGATGTACATTAAAAAAAGCGGTTTTTTTAGTATTACAAACAGACACTGCAATTTTATTTATGTATGTAGATTATAAGGGCATTTTAGCTGAATCATTTAGGAGTGGATGGTTGAGAGATGGCTTCTTACCTTTAAAGACGATACAAATCTTATTATAAGGATGACAAACGTTACATTCATTGAATGGAGAGGTATTATTTTGGCGAACAGCCAAATAGAATTGAACTACTGTGTTTTCATGTTTAGTCTTAATATCGATAAATTTTGTGTCTGTGACGTCACAGGTCTTAAACGAGCGCTCTGATTTTTAAACAATTTTGTTTAAAAGCTGTCATATTGGAAATATTTGTGTACGGAGGGTAACTTAACGTTTTTTAATTATATTTATTATCTCGCTGTTTCCAAGCTCTGTGTATTATATCTGCAGTGTTAGCTGGAATGATAATATTAGAAACACATATAGGTCTCGTGAAGCTCAAACTGTTTTTGTTTTAAATCAATATGATAAAACATTTCTGTCTTGAAAACTAATCCATATCGTTACTAATATTATAAACGCGAAAGTTTTTCAGTATGTATAAATGTTTGTTACTCCATTTCGCGCGAACTACTGAACGGAATTTAATGAAACTACAGTAAGCTCGCTCATACATCTGAATAACACAAACGCTGTAATTAATAAAGATGTGATACGGACAAAACCGCGGGGCAGCGCTAGTAATGAAAATTTCCTTAAAATTAGAACTGTGTCAGATAAGTTATTGTTTATATCATTTATACACGATTGGGCAAGTTCTGGACGCGAGGTGCGCCCACGCGCGCGAGGCGTGCGCACCGAACGGGCCATTACGATTTTCGCTATTTGGCACACGTGCGGGTCTGGAAACGGATCGGGAGACAGGTGGAAACGTGGAGTTTGTCGCAACGGCACTTACAACTAACCCAGATTTGCACTGATGGATGTAGCCAGCGAAATGTCCACTTCTTTGTGACATTATGTGATTTTGCCCTCTAGAATAGTCAATATATTTTTTTAGTCAGGATCGAATTTCATTCCGTCCCTTCATCAAAGGTGTCATTAGTACTGTCTTCTTCGTTTCCGGGAGCGGCCCCAAACAGCCTGTATACAGGATGTTTTTGGACATAGGGCGAGCGTAAGACGACACACTAAAGTTTCATCGCATTCGTGTCAGTAGTTTAGGCGTGTATTTTTACATATTTAATAAATTTGAGTTTAACACATTTTCCATGACATTGAGTTGTTTTCAAAATAACTGACCATTCTTGACCACTTGTTACCGTCCATCTGAAATTTCCCATACAGTTGTGAAAGTCGAGATATATGAAGAACTGCATTAAAATCGGTCTAATCGTTGCGTCTCTAAAGTTATGACACCCTCTTCCCCGGGGGTTACAGAGAATGGGGGGGGGGGGGCGGGAGCGATCTAATTACTCATGCAGCGAACGTGTACATTTTGCTTCGAAGGAAAGTGTTGCATGAATCACCTTTGAAATTCAACACAAAACGCCGTGCCAAGATTTCAACAAATATTACCAATACTGCCATCGGAATTAGAAATCTTTGACACTCATATAGTTGAAGTTCATTCTTCACTAGCTTCTGCCAGCGGCTTCGCTCACGTTCATTTCGATGTTTACATCTATGGTTACATTATCGGACTTTTAGTATGGATCTCTAGCTTTTTTGAAAATATAATATATCCAACAAATCGGACCAGCGGTTCCTGAGATCGGCGCGTTCAAACAAACTCTTCAGCTTTATAATAACATATTAGTATAGATTAATTATTTACGTATTTCGAAACGTGTTTGTTTGGATCTAGTTTTAAGACTATCAAACTTTTTTTTCATACCTATTTATTTAAAAATGTACTTACTTAAATTTGGGTAAGTAATTATGCGTAGGGACACTCAATGATGGCTTAAATATATCCCAATCATTTTTTTAATTTTTGGATCAAATTGTGAATCTATTCTCCATTATCGAAACTCATTAAAAGCACAAACAATGTCATAAAAATATAGTTCAGCCGTTTAGGGGGACTTTAGTGACAAACACACGGACAGAAGATGTGTATTAAGATTTAGCAGTAATTTAATTGTATGTATCTATTTGGTAAGATTAATAAATAATAAAATTCAACATATTACTCATTTTGCGAATAATAATTCGTAGATTTGACTGTTTTTGAGATCCCGCGATCAGACAGACGGACAGACAAGCGAGAGTTTTGTAAAGCGGTACTCAATAAAACGTGGTATTTAGCGAAGCCGGCTGTCATGTTGCCGTATGGAGATGTGCAGTGTCGGTTGTCTGGCAAGCAGCCATGGACCACGGCGTCTCGTAAACACTCGTTGTAAGAGACACCCCACAACGGCCGCGACAAATCGATACGCGGCATCCTATCCTCACTTGTTTATAAGCATTGTATTACCTATTTTATCTAGC
>JAOSYY010000015.1:6843002-6878226 GCA_025727935.1 Hebomoia glaucippe
AACACAAAACTGTGTCTGCCTACGTTCGACTATGAATTGGCCCTTAATATCAAATGACTCGCGACGCTTGGCCCAATTGGCTATGGCCCGGTCGTGGGAAAGCTGTTTATAATTAGCGCGCGATGAGTTGAACTTAATTTTAGCCGCGTTTGGTATATTTTCAGCGTGACGCGTAATAAGTGCACTGTGCTATTTTCGGCGCGGCCATAATCGTGATTTACTATTCAATCTATTTATGTTATTACAATATTGTGTTTGGAGGATTGTATGTAGCTCGAGAAATTGAAAAGAAACTAAGCGATTCCTGTCGCCCGAGGACAGCTCCGACATCGGATCTAGGAGACGCGTTGCCAACCTAAAGGCCTTAATATGTCATTTTTAGTCGGCTGTCGGCCTCATTTTCTTTACGCGTATTCGGAAATCCATAGACTGAAATCGAAACGCGCACATCACTTCGTGACTCTTTCGTCTATGAACGGTGGGACGTGACCCAGATCGAACTTACAATTTTTTAAAAAGCAAGAAAAACAGTGTTTTGTTTACTGCGATGATGAGTTACAGATTTAGCATACTAGAGTGGCACCGTATACTGAAGGATTTCCTTCCAGGTGGGCCGCATCCCGGCAGACCATCCGCTAGTGGGCGGACACAAAGGTCCGGTGCTCGATATCGCGTGGTGCCCTCACAACGACAACGTGATCGCCAGTGGCTCGGAAGATTGCGTCGTTAAGGTCAGTGCTTTGGCAAATTTCAGTAGTCATTTCTTTTAATATCCGACAGTCAAGCGTTGGCCCACGTTCCACTAGCTGGTAAGTGTAAACGTGGGCCAAGGGGAGGGGAGGTAAGTCTTGAGAAAAGGCCACGCCAAGCGTGTATTGTATGAGAGCATTTGTCAGTGGTCTCAGCCAACCCATACGATAGAAAGGCGTTATTAAATGTATGAATATCAGATGTAGTAATAATATCTACTGTGTTTTATTTAAAATACGAGGGTGCTCTGAGTACTTCTAGATATTTCTCGTAGTTTTGGATTTGCTCATGCGCGCCCACTTGAAAAATTCTCGAACTAATCTCATGATGGAATTAAGAGCTAATGAGAGATGTTCTGTTTTTTAAACTACCCACACGACTTATTTATTAGTTACATATTGTTACATACTACTAAAATTATTACTGTAAATTTCTTAAGCTCTATTAAGTCTCACATACGACATCCTTAAATAGAGTTTCGAAGACTTTTTTACTATAGGAAGACAAACCATCATAAGTTACACATGGACATCCTATGACCTGTAGATGAGGCCTTTTTCATGTTAGGTATACAATTTGGCATTGATAGGGACAGTCTGCTACTGGCCTTATTTTTATTTTAAGTATTCGGAAATTCATAGACTGAAATCCAAACGCGCCACTTCACGACTTTTCCATCTATGAACGGATGATACGTGATCCAGTCGGAACTTATAATTTATTAGGAGATTCTTCCATCATATTTAATACTCAAAATGCCTGTGTTTATGACCCCTGTCTGTCCACCAACAGAAGACAAGTCGCAAATTTGAAAATACAACTGCGTTCTTGATCCGAGCGCTAGGTTACAGAGCCCTCGAAATATGAAATATTAATAAATAGATAATTTTGTAGGTATGGCAAATCCCAGACGGTGGTTTATCCCGGACCTTGACGGAACCAGTCGTAGACTTAGTATATCACCAGCGTCGTGTCGGTCTCGTGCTCTGGCATCCTACAGCTCAGAATGTGCTACTCACTGCCGGTTCCGACAACCAGATTGCCATCTGGAACGTCGGCACGGGAGAGGTGCTCATCAGCCTGGATTGTCATCCGGACCTCATATACTCGGCTTGCTGGAACTGGACCGGCTCTAAGTTGGTTACCACCTGTCGGGATAAGAAAATCAGGTAAGCGGATTTCCGCATCATTTTTCTTTATACGATAGAAAAGCAAACGAGCATACAGTTCACCTTTAGTAAGCGATTCCCGTCGCCCATGGACACCTCCAAGACCAGGAGACGCGTTGTCAAACTTAAGACCTTCGACATATGATAAGTCTTTTTCGGAAAAAAGAGACGGACTGAACTTTTGGCTGCTCTTCTCAGATCAGAGCGCGGTCTTGAATAGCCTGTATACTTAGATGTTAATAAATAATCGGACCCGTGGAATGTAAAATACTGCTTTCAGAATCATCGATCCCCGGAAAGGAGAGGTGGAGTCGGAGGCCATCGCGCACGAAGGCAGCAAGGCTTCGAGGGCGATATTCCTGAAGCACGGCCTCGTATTCACAACTGGGTAATTTATTGACGTACACTCTAAACTGTACTGGAAATAACACTACAAATAGCAATGATATGTACTAATTTTTGTGTAGCAAACAATTCTTCTTCAAGCTTCTGCTGGCAAGTATGTCTCAAAAGCCATACCAACGATTCACTCAATCTTTACATCTAATATATAAAATTCTCGTGTCACAATGTTCGTTCCCATACTACTCCGAAACGGCTCGACCGAACCTTATGAAAATTTATATAGTTATTCAGTAGGCCTGAGAATCGGACATCTATTTTTTATCCCCCTAAGTGATAAGGGTTGTTCAGCCTTAAATTTTTTTTTAATTTTTGGACGAAATTTTTTGTTTTCATTTTTTTAAGATACAGCATATTAAAATACATACAACCCCAAAATTTCAATCCCCTATTTAGTTAACCCTTAAATATTTGTGGCAAAACGACGTTTGCTCGGTCAGCTAGTAATATATAAAGATCTTCTGTGCGTCCGCCTTTAAGTCTTAGTTCAACTCCTAAACGGTTGCACCGAGTTTGATCAAATTTGTTTAGCTTTCCAAATTATTCCATTAGATGACTGTTATTTATATTTATAAATAGTTATTAATATTTTAATGAAATCGAGAACACTGCACTCAATGAAATAAATGACTTAGTACTAGTAGATTTTGTTATTATTTCTAGCACATTTGCTTAAGCGGGGTACCAAGGTCTCTCTTTTACAGTTTCAGCCGAATGTCTGAGCGTCAGTACACGCTGCGCACTCCGGATGCCCTCAACGAGCCCGTGGTGACGGTGGAGATTGACACCAGCAACGGAGTCATGTTCCCCCTCTACGACCCCGACACAAACCTCATTTACCTCTGCGGGAAGGGAGACTCCGTCATCAGATACTTCGAGGTGACATCTAAGCTCCTCAAATAAAATAAATCCTCAGTAGTGAACAACCGACTGATTCATTTTTTTTTAATATTTTTACAGGTCACACCGGAACCACCATTTGTCCATTACATTAATACCTTCCAAACTCCCGATCCACAAAGAGGTAAGATTTTTATGATAGTACTTTCATCTTCGTTAAGCAATCAGTGATGTGCTGAATGCCTATTTATTTTCAGCATTTAAAAACTCATTAAAGTAAAACATTCCAATACCTTACGAAATTTCTATGTAACTCATTTTATATTCAAGAAGAAGATCGTTATGAAAGAAAAAATTAACGAAGTTAAGCGGAACATTAGAAATATTTAAGAGAAATGTCCATTACACATAACAGACAATTGTTTTAGATAACATTAAATGACTTCTTCTTAGTAAAGGTTAAATTTACGCCACAGGTATCGGCATGATGCCGAAGAGAGGCTGTGATGTGGCGACCTGTGAGATCGCCAAGTTCTACCGGTTGAATAATTCTGGACTCTGTCAGGTAAAATCTATTAATCCAACCCCGTCTAACACCTCAAGTAACCGTCCACAAAATATTCTTTATTCATTCATTCAAACTGTTACCAGTTTTTGTAAATTACTTATTGTGTCTGATGATTAATGATACTGGTTTCTTTACGTTACATGTCTCATTTTAATATTATTTAGTGAACTTAACTCAATAAACAATAAAATAATAACAAGTTTTCGCGGTAAAAGCCCTGAGCCATATTGTGAAAACATTCTAATGTTCTTTTCAGGTGGTATCAATGACAGTGCCTCGTAAATCGGAACTGTTCCAAGAAGACTTATACCCTGACACACTCTCTGACGAAGCTAGTCTAACAGCTGACGAATGGTTGTCCGGGGAAGACGCGGAGCCCTGCACCATGTCCCTGAAGGTATGAAGTTACTAATTATTTAGGAAACTAAAATTGTTTCATAAGAATCCATTGAAATGGTTGTAAATTTTAACTTATGAAACATGACACATTCGTCACTTGCAGTTTAGATCCGGCCCGAAGGATCAAATTTTTATGTTAAGCATTCTAGAACATATCACTCGCTATCGATGTTATAAGCATGATATTTTGTTGTTTATTCTTTAAAACGATCTCACTGTAAATGTTTTCTACACATTAATAGAATATAAGGTCATCTGATTATAATAGTCATTCTAAAAGGTAACAAAATTGTACATTTATTAAATTGCAATGTTCATAAAATTATTAACGAGTCATTTTTTGACCACTACTTAGTTATTTATTGAGCTTAAGATATACTTTAATCCAGCTTTTCAAAGAACCTTGTATGTTTTGTTACCATAAGTATTTTTGTCAACCTCTTTGTTAATTGAGAGCTTGTCTTGATACAACATAGTAATACAATAAAATGATGTAACAGAATAAAATACATTTCTCATTTATTTACATTTAATAATTACATAATAAATCATTGTTATGTAAGTTATTTTTTAAAATATAATAAGTATGCATATAATTTTGGCCATTTATAATCCTGGTTTTTAAAAGATATCATTTTTGTTAAAATAATATTTTAAAGGCTGATGTAACTTTTGATGACGGATTTAGTGATTCTTTTGAAAACCAGGAATTGGAGTTTTCAAATTAGACCTGGAACAGTGCCAGATGTCGAACTGGACCCATATGGGTTCATTTTGTCATGTAGTACATTGTACCGCATGAGTTCTCCTCACATTACCTATATATAGCCCAGGCACTGTTCACTTCCTAATTAAACAGCTCCATATATTTGCATTTGGTTAACACCCTCAGAGAATTGTGACAATTCTGTTGGCTTTCCCTAACTATTAGTGTGTTGTGTGAACTAATTTGATTTTGTGTTACTAACTTTTGGGCAAAAACAATTTGTGCTAAAATTCGGGGTCTCTAAAATTTTTGTAAAAGGAACTGTTTCAGTATTTCTCTTCTAAAAAAGGAGTAACAATGTTTATTCAAATCCCACTTCTGATTTTTAAGCTTTGTAATTTAATAGACTCCCTTGGACTATTGTTAAAAATGTATTTTAAATGCAGGATTTTTTGTCAGTTCATGACATCTCTATATATTTAAAATCACTCCACATTCGATTTGAAAAGGAATCCATAAAGCCGACAGGAATATAATTAAATTCTCTGGGGGTGCTTGGACCAAATGCAGGAACGAGCGCTTGTCGTCCAGGGGGGGTACGTGAGCGGTCGCGCGCAGCAATTGACGGTGACGAAGCGCACGAACGCGCTCGCCACGGGCAAGGACAGGGAAAAGGAAAGGGAGAGGAGGCGAGAAGAAGAGGAGAAGGACAATAGATCGCCAACTCCGGCCGCCAGAGTGGAAAGTCATGGCGGTACGCCGGCCTCTGCTACGCCACCACCGGCTTTGAATGCTCTCGTTGTAAGTATGGAGCTCTGACATATGCAGAATACAATACACTATCCAATTTTAATTGAATTTTAAAAACGATAGCTATAGGATCAATATTACTAGTACTTTATGGATGTTGAATTTTTTTTTATATTTTTCATCGACATACGATGACAAACCTCAACCAATTGACATTAAAATTTCGTTTTAGGAAAAGCAACTGTCCGACCTGGTAGACGAGATTAGGAAGCTTAAATCGGTTATCGTGAAGCAAGAAAACCGCATTCGCGCGTTGGAGGCGACCGTCAAGTCCCTCCTGCCTCCGGTGCCGTCGCCGGCACCCGACCAGCCGGACCACAATCACGAGGAGAACATGGCGCCCGACGAAGTGTGAGTTGACGCGACTGACGCGACCTGTCAACTGCTGTGCACATTGTGACACATGTCAAGCTTCATAAATGTCAATAGTTTCCCCCAGTCAACACAACCCCTGAACACTTTGACAAATCAGTAATTTTAATTAATTTTCAGAGATTAAAATATGAGCGGTATCTGACAACTATTAGCCACTAACGATTCATTACCATATTCGTCTCTATAGTAACGAATTTTAAAGAAATACTTGTAAGTGCGTTATAACAAAATGTATTATTTTCCTCTCTGAATAATATAAATAAAAAATTCACGATATTAAATAGTTATAAATTCCCATTTATATATTAGATGAACATTAAGAATTATAAAAATTATTACAACTAATTTATCAAGATATTACGAGTAGTTTTTGGTATATTTCATTAACGTTATGGCCTGTAATCATTCTAATTGTTTGAAATAAAACTCTTTGGAGAACGTGCACTTAACATTAAGCTGATCAAAGATATTTATGGTCCTTTTATAATTAACCTTGCGACTATCGATGGATTTTAAGAACATTTTTAGAAACAATTCGATTTTAGTAAATGTCGATCCTATTTATTGTAACTATATTCGATACGATTTTTTAAGTATTTTTTTATAACATTTGTCTACGATTATTTTAGCAACCATTCTATTTACACAAGTCTGGTGCACCGTTTAAATGTTTAATCTCTTAAATCTTAAAAGCTTTCTATTTATATATTTATTTTTATTATAGTCGATAAGTTTGAAGATTGATAACGTGCCTTAATATTGTTAGTCACAAAAAATTGGTTTATGTACGATTGCATTTAGAAATGGTAGAAAGGAAATGGAGGACTTTGAGGTACCATAAACGTAATATTTCTCTCAATGCGTCGCCTCAATATTTCTTTGTCTAAAATTCAACTATTAGTAGACTGGACGTATCGGCACCGAGGCGGCGAATCGTAGGAAGCGCAAGATGGTTTATTTAAGCACTATCAGTGTTTTTCTCTCGCTCAGTAACAAGCAATACTAATTAACTAATCATGTATCGAGTTAAATGTTAGTAAACTTAAGTAATTTATTCAAATTTTGTATCTCAGTTAAATAAGTGCTATAAACGTGCACCGTTGCGTGTTTTGACTATGTTTCGGCCATTTTCATCGTAACTCGACGGTTTTGACAGCTAGTCATGTCATTTTGACATTTGACAAATGAGGGTGATCGTAATTGTCGCCCGTTTCGGGATTTTTTATCAGGCATCTTTTCGTATTGTTTTGTATATGGTCACCCCGGTGTGTTGTCGCTGACAGCATAGTATTATAGTCTAAATTAAATAGTATTATTACGAGGATTATTTTTTTTATAATTTTAAGATGGCGTACTTTAGATGTTCTATTTTTAAGATCATGACAAGGCAATGTATGGTATAGATTGTATGAAATGCTTGTTTATGTTTAAGATTATATATGTGTAAATTATTTGTCGTATTTCGTATGTGAAGCTTCATTTTTTATTATTTCGTTTTTAATTTTTTTTTATAGCTAACATATAAACGCAGGAAATATCGAGCTGACTGTACTTATTGTGAATTTTATATTCGGTTAGTTGTGACCAATATGTTGGCAGTTTCACGAATAGAATATAATGCTGACCTTTTCTAGCCTATGGTCATTCTGTACTGTAAGAAAGAGACGGCTAGAGTTTTAACATTAACGCGTATCGCTTTGATTGAAATATTCAGAAATTATTGTATCGTGCCAAATGCTTATGGATTTAATGGGGCTTAACGCTTTTACGATTAGTCTGCGCTGACAGTTAAAAGTGTAAATAGCAGCTCCGATTTATAGAAAAAAATATTAAGTTTTAAAATGAAAATAGTAAAATACAACGCACAATATAAGTAAAATGTGTTTTATTATAGCGTGAGGTGCCAATGAGATTTTTTAGTGTTGCTATTTTTAAAGACGGTTTAAGAATAACAGGTAACCCAGTTGCCAATTTCATTGTCTTCCCTTCCATGTAGTAATGTCAGTTATATTGATAATGTAAATAAAATCCTTCGCTCATTTTGATACTTTTTGAATTTTAGGCTCATGTTGCAAGACGTGGATCGACAAGTTTTGAAACTAGATTCGAACTTGAGTCACGTCTTGGAATACGGGCTTAAACGTTGTTGATGATAAGATGCAATAATGTTTTTATATATTCTCGTTAATGTAAGTAGTTAATCTTTAATAGGTATGACCTAGATTCACAATTTCCTTATAAACATTGTTATTTTCTAAAATGTGGACCACGAAAATTGTTTATGATTCATGTTGTAGGCTGACGATATAATATTGGCTAGTGATAAAGCCTCTTTTTAACGTTCAATAAAGTGGTTTTTGATTTATACAAATAATTTGTGTCAATTAGCTGATATGATATGGTCACCCCAATATTTGTTAAATGGCAACACTGGTGCTAATAATTGATGTGCTACGAATTTTCAACGTCATTCGCCTTTGCTATTCATTACAAGTGCTCCCGGTTTACCTTTTAATTTATTAGTATTTTAGTGTTGCCAGCAAGATGGTTGGACTCGTTTGTGAAAATTAATGAATTTCAGAATCGTTTTCCGATGTCGAGTTAATGACGTTGAAAATTAACAAATTAAATAAATATCAGACTTGAAATTATGTGCCTTGTTGTGTTAGATGAATACTCAAAATGTTGCAATTACGAAAGTTGAGCTGAAATAAATGTCTATTTTACTATTTTCACTGGTGGTATTATTTATATGTGGATGGTAAAACATGCTCTGTGATTACATTAATTAAATCGAATTTAACTCTGAAGGTTCCCAGTCCGTGACTTAAGTTTGATTTACGACTGTAGAAAAGTACTTGAGGGTATGGTGCAATTGTGTCCGGTTCACTTATTGGCTTTTAACTGCAAGGAAGCTACTTGGTTTTCTTATAGAAAATGGCTGCTGGTCCTACACCACAGCGATAATGAAGGAAATTTCGTTTAAAAATAATTTATTTGTCAACATCGAACTCTTTATCAAATTGGTCGTCACTAATTTTACGTTTCTTGAGCTTCTTAATCAATGCTACGTCGGCCGCCAACTCGTCCAACTCTTCTTGAGTGACTGCTCTTCTTTTCTTGGTATTCTTCCCTTCTGCGACCATCTTCTTTTTCGTTTCCTTCCGTTTCTTGCGCTTCTCTTTCTTCTCTTGTTTCAGTATCTTAGTTTGCTCCCATGCTGGGGTTTTAGCCTGTACAATAACATATTAATAAATTTACTTCTATATGGCTAAATCAAGAGTTATATATAATTAAAAGATATATATACAGTACTGATCAGAAACATAAGAAACCTTTAGTATTTTTAGCCAACTTCGAAAATGGAGGAGGTTCTGTTCACCTGTGTAACATACCATTTTCTTCTTCTTCTTAGACGGCCACACTCCAGTCTTCTTATACTCTTGCAACTTCTGCAACCTACTCGTTTCCTTCTGTTTGTCTTTGTATGGTATAATATTAAAGTCTATCGTCTCTTTTGGTCCATTAAACTGTGTTTTATGCTCATCTTTAATTTCTGGCATCAATGGTAACTTAAGGAGGCCGTAGCTCGTAGCTATGTGGCCTAAGGGGAGCTCTTTTAACTGTAATAGAATATTGCACTCATGTTTGGAATAAGCCCGTATGTGAGACACGAAGGCTCTCATCGCCTTGTCGAGAATACTGCGGTCTTCCTTTTGTTGGGCGTGAAGGATGGCCAGTACCTGCAATATTGCACTAGTATCGGATTTTCTTAAATAATACATACATATAAATAACATTAGAGACTATTTGTAGTATCAAAAGCGCAGTATTTTAATACATTTGAAAGTACACTAGATACTTATAATAGAAACACAATTTAAAAAAGGTCAGTTTCTGTTAATCTAAAAAACAGGTAGACCGATTCTGACAGAACATTCAATTTGAATAATTATGAATCCGCACAAAAAACCAACAAACAGTCGAGCACTGCTGAATTAATTTCCTAAGTTTACCTTATTCCGCAGCTTGTCAGTAATCTTGATTTGATCTCGTGACTGTTTCCAATCTTGGAGCTCGACTTTTTGGTTGGCTCTGATGAATGGCACATAGGCGTCCTCAGTTGGCAAGAGTGGTAACAGGGAGCACCCGGCTGCCCCACCACGGGCGGTTCTCCCCACTCGGTGTACCAGTGCAGCTGGATTTGTAGGGGGTTCCCATTGAAGCACCCATTCTACTTCTGGGATATCTAAGCCCCTAGAAAACATAATACAGGCCAAATATAGACTTGAATATTTAACGCCCGTATTCCAGGCTTTTACAGAGTTGCAGTGTGCACTTGTGAATTTGCAGTTTCAAAACTATATATTGTAAACACATATTACAACTAACTCACTTTTCATACTTGAGCCTAGGAATATTGGACATCTTTTATTTTAGAATATTTTATGTTTATAAACACCCAAAGTATATAAAGGTATAGAATAGTTTTAAATAAATTTTTATTCTTGACTTAGTTAACAAAAACTACATACCTAGCCATTAAATCTGTACAAAGCAATATCGTGCTCTCTGCTTCTAGGAACTTCTCTAATATCTTTCCCCTTTTCTGTTTCATCTTTCCATGTATTGCGAAAATCCTTAAGTCAGGCAAAAACACCGGCAACACATCTGCCCAGTAATCGACAGAAGCACACGTCGGTAAAAAAAATAAACCTTTCATCATTTTACGATTTCTGATGAAATTTAGTAAAAACAGAAACTTGTCCTGTGGTTCAACAATTATATAGTAGTTTTGTAAAGCTATAGGTGTGCTTATGGATGACTTTTCTTTGACACTGATTAATACAGGATTTCGAAGGCCTGCTCTGACGAGATCTTGCAATTCTTTTGTCTGTGTCGCTGAGAATAGTCCTGTTCGTCTTTGACGAGGTAAGTATTGTAAAATTGTGGTTAGTGTAGCATTGAAGCCAAGATCTAATAAACGATCAGCTTCATCTAAGATTAAAAGTTCCTGTAATTGCAAAATTCTAAATAAGTGTAACATTTCATAGTGTTTAAAAAACACAAGGTATATTTTTCTGCATCTGAATTTTGAATTCTTATAAATTTTTACTGCTTAGAATGTTCTGTTAATTGCATGAAAACAACAGCATTACCATTATTTTAAGTGATTGTACTACTACAAATCATTTTATCGATAATGTAATAAACCTAAGAAAGTCAAGTAATCTTATTACTTGGCTGTGTCAGGAATTATTGGAGGATATATAGAATTAACAATTATTTTTTCACTCAGCATAAAAGCTATTTGGTACAGCAAAATTAAAATAAGGGACTTGCTTGAAAAAATAGCACATATTAAAATTTATATACCAACTCCCTCACTCGCCCTGGCAAGTTGAGACTTTGCCTTTCCGCTAACAAGTCCTGTAATCTACCTGGAGTGCAGACCACTATCTGAGATCCTTTCTGGATATTCTCCGCATCTATCTCAACTGATCGTCCACCAACAAGACAACATAGTGTAATATGAGATAACTCGGGCTCTTGTAAGAACTGTTTAATAACCTGAAATATTATTAATTATTCATAACTATTTTAGTGGAAATTTGTCAATTCTTCTGCTGTCGTAAGAGTTTTTATTTAAAATAACCTTACTTCGTATATTTGTGAAGCTAATTCTCTCGTAGGTGACACAATGATAGCGTAAACAAAATCTTTTCTAAGCGGACTGTCTTTTTCTTTCTTTCTTAGCATTTCTAACATGGGTACCACGAAAGCGAGAGTTTTTCCAGAACCAGTTACAGCCTCTGCGACGACATCCTTACAAGATAAAAGTAGTGGAATTACGGCTGCTTGAATGGGAGTCATGGACTTAAAGCCTAGCTTATTTATGCAATTCAATACAGGCGCTGATATAGCGGGTAAAACTTTATCCCAATCTTTATTAACCATTTTTATCTCTTTTCTTTCCGATAATTGATCATAACGTACACACGTACCGCAACCAAAACAAACCCTTATGATATTTGGCAATTGTCAGACATCATCGTGTACCATGTGCGTTTGACATTAATGTTTCTACAGAATACATCTTTATTTAGGATTATACAACGCACTAATAACTTTATGTGATTATGGATTTTTGTTAAATTAGAAATTTTACTTTAAAAACTTAAGATTCAATATTCAATTCAATGCATGTTTTAATTTGTTACGCCTCAGGATTTCTATTTCACTTACGTAATTCGGAACGTATATAGAAATGATCAATATGGCGAATGTTGACATAAAAATCTGACAGCTGTGTAGTAGTTTTGTCTTCGCCTGTAACGTTAAACAAATTGTAATGTTTATTTTACATCTCCAATAAATTAGAAATTAGTTACAATGACGAGACCATTCGGTAATAGTGAAAAGAGATTTTCTATCGACGATGCATTTGAGGAAGAGACTGATGAAGCTATTAAAGTATACGGCGCAACGGTCGATAGATCTCCAAAACAAAATAAATTTAAGAATGGAGGCGATTTTATATCTAGGTAAGGCGTTTGCTTCAATGTTTAATTGAAATGTAAAAATAACTTTCCTTAGAAAAAATATTTATATATAATATTTTAATTCCTCATCTAGTCATCCCTGACCTCTTTGTGAGTCATTTTTCATTTATAGGGCAAAGGCTTATGAACTAGAGTATAACGCCGTTATACGCGGCCCGTAGATGTAATTAGCGTATCAATATTGTTCTAATTAAGGTGAATATTGATGAATAAGACAAGTTGTAAATTCGTAACGGTACTACGTTGTTTAATCACGGGTTTCTTGTTATCAGAAAATGTAAATAAACGTTTTAAAACATATACTTCATGACGATAGAAAATTATATGAAAATATAAACAAACTTTCTTTACCTTATGTGAAAATGGAATCGAGTTATTATTCGGAATTTTCTTTAAAATGTCTATTAAAATTATATTGTTTTAATATTATGTACCCTTATACTATACATCGTTTGTAAATATAAGTATTAAATTCCAATGCAATGCTAGGGCTATGAATATTAAACATGTTCCAAATAAAGTATGCTTTGGAACCTGTTTAATTAAACATGACTGACTCACAATGCTTACATCATTTTATAATATTGTCTCTTAGCCAGTCAGTTATGATATTTAGACTTATTTGCTGTTTGAATGTTGACATTATACATAGTCTTTTTTATGATTATTTACATTGGTAAATTGGTGGATTAGTACAATGCTTGTAGAGCATTTAATAGACATGCCTATTGCCTCAATATAGTATAACGTCTGAGTTGAATTTTCCCCTTTAAAAAAAATGTTGATGATGAGATATACAAATTAACTTTATAAAATTACATATTAATTTAATTTAATCCACACATTGGGTTGACATAGCCAAAAGAAAAACAAAATACAAGTTACACATAAACATACTCGTATACACAACAAACAATAATAAAAAGAATAGCCCTGCATTATAGCTCCATAAGAGCATTAATTACAGTTTTTCTTGAAATGCAAATCACAATTGTCTTGTCGCAAATCATATCCTGATCAGATGGATCACCTAAAGAGTTGTAAAGTCGCCACATTTCAACGAGTGGTTTTAAAATAGTACATGTTGTTTCTGTAGGTGTGCCATCCAAATGTATGGGTGTTACCACAACCGTGAATTGTGCTTTGCTTCGCTTGTTTTGTTGTATTTTAAATATTTAGCCATCATTTCTCTTGTCATGTTAAATGTGTTCAGATATATCTTTTGCAAAAACGGATAAGTGTTTTAAATAACTTTAAAACTGAAAGCTGTCCTTTATATTTGTTGTTTGTAATCACGCTTCATAGAGTCTTTCCGGAAAATATCCTCAACCTGGTCGCTATTTAGCTTACCATCACTGTTACCTGTCAGACTCGCTTTATATATCTTTTTTTTATTATCGTTGTTTCATTCAATCTATTTATATGCTCAAACTATCCAAACACTACATCTATCAGTACTTATTCAGACCACACCTCTCTTATATAACTCTACTTCTTAATGTTTCCAAGTTAAACTAATTTTTCCATTAAAATTAAATTTTCCCTATGTACAAATGAGTCATATAAATATAGATGTTATTAAACAATGTTTTTATTTAATTTACAGTAGAACTTATAAATGTACAGAAGATACCACATCCCGTGACTCTGATTCCCTTATACACGAATACGTAGAGGCTTCTCAGTCGCTCTATTGCTGGAATCACCCAAAAGTCAGAGAAAATTGGAAAACAGTGTGTGCTGCTGTCATACTACTCATAGTGGGAGTCGGCCTTCTCGGTATGTGTGCTTTCGCTGTGGCCGAACCCGAAAACGGTCTCCAGGGTGCCGTTTTCTTTGTTGCTGGCATGATTTGCTTTGTACCTGGTGCATACCATGTGGTCTACATTTGGCTAGCTGCTCGAGGGCAGAGAGGCTATGATTTCTACCACCTACCCCTATTCACCTGATTTGTTTAATGGAGATGTAAAATCATAAATTCCTGTATTTAGTATGGATGACTGATGAGTGTGACGGGCTCTCTATTCTACATTTTGTCTCAGTAATTATTTTTTAATGGAAAATACAGGTTTTTTTAAATTGAATAGATCTATAAATATGTAACTGGATATAGAGTACTAGTTAATGAAAAAAAATATACCATTTTGATTATTAAGTTTTTTTAAATGCGACTCTTTGTTGCATTAGACATTCGACGTAAATAAAATTTTATTGTCTAACAGAATATTTCTCTTGTTGATCAGGTAATTGTAAATGTATCATTTGAATAAAAAAACTATCAAACAGCTTATTATTAATATTGAAAAGTATAATGGAGCTCAGAATCAGTATACATAAAGCAAAATCAAATGATATATTTCTTCTATATTTGTATAAAAAAATGAATATTTATAAATGAAGTGTATAATATACACTAAAGTGCCTAGTTAATATTTAGAATTATTCATTATAGTTCACGGCTTTACTTTTGTTCTTTAACAATTATCTTATGGTATGTGAGAGTCTGAATTTAATTAAATTTCCAATAGTCATTTAGTTTTAACATTACTGATCTCTGAAAAAGAAACATTGGAAACAATATTTATCATATGTATAGTATTTATTGGTTTTAAATTTCTTAGGTAAGTGTCAAATTGTGTTCCTTCTAAATATTTATAGTAATTTGAGTTGTGACTTGAGATTTAAATAAATTACGGATTTTTCATATAAGGGAGAAGTTGGCAATAGCGGTGATCATAATAATGTCCTCGGAAAAGTGCTATTGCTGTTTCTAGTCCCATATACAATAATATGTTAAATTAAAATCATTTAAGAACTAGATTTTTTCTGTATCATTGTTTGAAAATTTAATAACGAAAATTCATAGAAATAGTTTTAATGGAATCAGTCCAAATTAAATGAATTACACTTATGTACATCTAATGTTTGGAGTAAGCAAATCAGTACATAATCATTATTTATTGGTTGAATCAATGTATATAAGGAAACCCATGTAATGTAGGTAATAAAATTAGTTGCCATAGAGCATACATAATTTAATTATATCACTGTTTTGTATTTTATGTGTAGGTTATATAGTTAGTATAAAAATTTACTGCTTTTGAAGAATATTTTTTTACTAATAGCCACTTTTTTGTTGTTTCATTACTGATTAATGAACTCATCAAGTTTTTATTGCTTAATTTTATTGTTTAAATATATTAGGCCCAGCATATGTCTAAATGGAATACAACAATTTTGTTCTTCATTTTTTTTATTTAAAAAACTTAAGAACGAACATAGTTTAAAATTATAGATTTCGAAAATACAATTTTTGTTATAAAAATATACTGTATAAAAGAAATAGTAAGGATTAATTTTGCGATTCTAAGAATTCTCACTGAGTTATTTTAGTCTCTAAAATTCTCTGATAATTTCTTTAATATAATAATCTTGCAATTGAAAAATTAGTACTTAAAAATTCTCAATTTTTTTACATCTAAAATCAATTATGTATAATGAATTTTAGACTATAACATATCTTATTTTTATTTAGTTATAATATCATGAAACATGTGTTTCTAGATAAAAAGGGAGTGAGATGAGTGATATTCTACTTATTTTAATAATACTAAAATCTATTTTGCATAATAAATTCCTATATATTGTTGCTGTGGAATTTTTGTAATATGTCATTTGTAGCCCAGTTACCGAAACGTTTGTGATAAGGACTGAATTTTTTATGTACCATATCGAAATTCGAATAAACTCAGCTATAATTATCTTAATAATTTTATGTTTGAGTTTAACATGTAATTTTTGTATCAAGCTAGGTTAAATTGTAAATATAATTGTAACGAACCTATTGGTGTTTTATTTATATATAATGGAGCCAAAAGAACAACAAAGATACTTAAATAAAAGAAAATGATTATACATATAGTAATACAATTTTTAATATAAATATATTTACATAGTATGCCCTGCATATACAGGTAATCATTAAACTTATGTAAGATGTTTTCTTGCGATTCTCCTCAATTTGAAATGTTGGAGATACCTAAGCTCACCATTCCATTTTCGTAATACTTCCATTTGGTTTGTATCCATTAAATCTGGCATTTCAAGACCACATGTCTCAAATTCGTCCTTTTCCCGCTTTTTAGTTATATTTATGACATCTTCCCGGCTTGCATGTTGGCGATTTTTCCTCTGACCGACAGAATTTTTTAATGCTATTTGCTCTAATTCCTCATCAAAACGCGATAAATATGCTTCGATGAGTTCTAACGTTTGAGCCTTACTTAACACTAGGCATCCTTCAGGTACCCTATCTTTAAACCACATAATTTTTTCACCTATTAAATTGTGCTTAATATGTGTCCCAAGTTTATTATTGTTTTTCTTTTCTTCTTTACTCATTTTTTTCGCTAGAGACATCATCTTTCGGCTGTTTGGATGTTTGAGTTTTTCGAGATTTTTATTTAATTTAGGCATTTTCCTTTTAGTAATATCTAGTTGAATATGTGTTTTAAAAAAACAATAAGAAATATTATTTTACTTTGAACACGTGTTGTTGACAGTTAATAGATAATGATTTGACAGATAACATTAACAATACATACATGTAAAAGCTTAATGACAAAATCATCAATTTATAGTTTTCGCAAGCTGTTTAATATACCGTTCGTCTGTTTGATTTTGATAGTTAATATGAAATTAAATATTAAAGGCGCGTCTTTTTAATTATTTCATTTATTAATAATACATATCTTTACAGAAACCTTTTTTAATACGACAACATTTCTGTCAATTGTCAACAGAAAGTGAAGAATGAAAGTGAAACACTACATTATAGATAAACACAATATTTTTATAGTTTCATTTTGAGATAAAAGTTTTGCATTTCTTAATCATGATTAGACGTCCGAAACCTGGTGAAGGTGAGGAGGATATTCTTCGCATGCAAGACGAATTTATGAAAGAGAAATCGAAAAATGATCTGCAACCAGCGGCTCAAGTCGTGAATTTACGTCGTACACAACATCTAACTACGAAAAGAAGTAACGCGTCTTCTTCAGAAACAAGGAAACCGTCCAAGTATGCACAGTCTAAAGGCTTGGAAACTTATTCGGAAAAGCGACCACGTGTCGAAAGTGCCTCATCGAACATAATAGGAGATATTTTAGAAAAAAATACAGAAGAGGCCGCTAAAGCCGTCGACGATGATAAAGTGTATTTTCCTAAAGTCTTACCTAGTGTGTTAGGAAAAATAGTAGAAAAAAACATTGATGTGAGCTTTGATTTCAACATTAAACCTATGCCTTCAAAGGGTTTTCCATCCGTCACAAAACGAGACTCCGCACTTCCCATCAAATGCTCTCAAACCCAACCTTGTGATATAAGAAATAAAGAAAGAAATAGTGATGCCATGGACTTGGATGAATCATGTTCAAGTGAATACAAAAAACCAGATTTGAACTGTCCAAGTGATGTTCTATCAAGTACTGTAGCTAATGAGATTCATAATGAAAATGTAAAACTGTTAAGTAAAATGTCCAAAAGTGAAATCTTAGAAGAAAGAAATAAGTTACTTTCAGCTTTAGATCCCAGGATTGTTACATTTTTGAAAAACAAAAAGAAAATTTCCACTCAATCTTCAGATAAAGATATGGCATTTAAGAAGGTAAATGAAACTGCGTCTATACATATGACAGAATCAGAAACTGACAATACTGTTGAAATGGAAGACAATTCCACAAAAACAAATGTAGATAATAGTTTTTGGGATACTGATATTTTGTCTGACCCGAACATTCATAAATGGCTGCACTTTGATAATCTTGAGAAAGATAAGTTAGAATGGATCAAAGATATAAATGAAAGTAAAGTAAACATCGATGAACCTTATGAGGCCAGGTTTGATTTTAATGGTTATTTATTGCCATACACTGTGGAGTACAATGAAAAAACGAAGCCCCTATTTCATCATGGAGAAGAATCTCATCGACCAGGTTACTCATTAAATGAACTTATTGAATTGTCTAGGTCTACAGTCACACAGCAAAGGGTTATGGCATTAAATGCTATTGCTGGTATATTAGAATACTCCAAGGCGGGAACTTACAAAAATATCATAGAAATACCATTGAGCAAATTGTTCTTTGTGGTAAGAATATCTATGGATGAAAATAAAGTGATAATATTAGAGCCAGCTTTAAAAGCTATGAGGAATTTGCTCTATAATAAAATAGATGAGGCATCCTTAGATGCTTTAGTAGGTTTAAGAGAAGGCTCAATTCAACCGGGTCTTGAAAATGACAAATCCGAAATACAAGAAATTGATGCGAAAGAGTCTGAATTGAAAGATTTTCATTTAGCTGAAATTGATATCATTGCAGCAATCCAGAGAACTGATATACTTCAGAGGTTATACTACATTTTAGATAAAATAAAACCACCATTTAATTGCGTTCAGTATGCTTTGCAGATATTAATAAGGTTAGCAAGAGATTCTTTGGAATATATAGGTAAAATTGTACAAACAGATCATTTGATGATCGCAATATTAAAATACTTTGTTCCCAGTACGAGTATTAACTTTATGTTTGATCCAAGCATTGTTTATAATGGAAAGCCAATTCTTGCAGCTCTAAAGTTACTGAGAATCCTCTCTTTGACATCTAAAGAGATCAGCGAATTATTAATTGTAAAGTATGATATACTGACACCCATATCTGAGTACATTCGTTCAGGGCTTGATGGGAGTTATGGTTTAAAGTTACAATTGGAGGCAATAAGTATATTAGCAAATTTACTGAAGTTCAATTTAGGAATAGAAAACACTAAGGCACTTTGGCCAGTGATTATAACTACTTTATACAAACACGTGCATGGGACAAACATATTTATAAACACTACAGTTTTATCCGCTACCCATGCGGCAGTTGTACTTCAACTCATAAATAATTTTATTATTCATGATATAGCCATGGATTATAAGACACAATTATATCCATTACTGAAAGAAGGTCTGGAGAAGTGGATATCACAGTTATGTAAACTTGACACATATACTTGCGGTCATTTGAGGCCCGTTTGTGCCATATTTAACTGCTTGGAAACTGTTATTCGCAAAGAGCAACTCCCAGCTACAACGTTGAACAGTACTCTAGCCAAATTCAGTCAGTCGCGAGGATTTCTGAATCTTATCGGAAATTTATCACCATGCTCTAATTTACTATCAGGAATAAATGATGCTAATTTACATTTAATGAAAAATTTAGTTACATTGGAAACATCAGTGATAGATTCTGACGGGAAAGTTCTACCTGTGTTGAGCAATATATCGCCAATACCAGTCCTAGGATCACTGTTTAGTCTATTATGTGTTTTGAATGACAAAGATGTTTCCGAATTATTTTTAGAGCCAACTATTCCTTATTTACAAAAGTTTGCAGAAAGAGGACCGAGTTTGATTAATAACTGGTTTACAGGAATGGAGATTGATTTAATTTTTAGTTTAGTAAGGCTCGCTGCATTGTCTGATGTACCAGAATCTTCGAAGGACCTTGTTTATGCAGTTGCAAATAAACTATGTTACATGATTAGAAAAGACAGGGGGCAACAAATTGAATTTTTATTTAATGATATTATTTTTAACAAACAATGCTTTACAGCCGATACATTATTTCACCTTGTATCTCTCTCCGAAGCAGGTGGTTCCTCTAAAGTATTGACTAATATAGACGAAATAAAAAGGTGTTATAGTATGTTTATAAACCAAAAGTATATGAATACCGGTCCATTTATAATATATAAGACGTGGCAAGATCCCATTCTTCCTCGGGACTGGATATATCTTCCGATTCTTTTATTGTTTGTAAAAAACATAAAGATGCCAACTCCAGGTGTTTTTAACAAATGTGCAGCTAAAACAATTCAAGAGAAAGATATGGGAAAAGAAAATATTATTAGCTGCTGCTTGGAATGGATTCTACTCAATGAATTGTGTTTTCCCGATCTTTTAAAGGACATAAATGAAACAAATAGGTTTTGCCATCTTATGTGTGTATTTTTATGTGATAATTCATTATTTTTGGATGCAAAAATTAAACCATTGCTGTTGAAGTGTACACAGCTCTTATTTAAAAAGGGAAAGAAAAAGTTTGACTTCGACAAAGATATGGAGGTCTTGCGTAATTTCCAAGATTTTTACACAAAGGTTTTAGAACAATTTCAATCGGTCAGTTATGGTGACCATACTTTTGCTGCATGTGTATTGGTTCCGTTAGCTCAGATGCATAACGTTAAATGGAGGAAACTGGTGTGGTCAGAGTATGCGGGTTGCTTGAGGGCTCTTGATTGTCCCGAGTCATTGTTATGTTACAGTTTCGAAGAGTATCTTTATCCAGAAGAGACTGATGAATCTCTGTTAAAATCGTACCACAGAGCTTTAACCACTAACTTACTAAGACCCGGCACGGTGTCATATAAAATAGCAAATCATCACGTTGAATGTTACAAAAAACGAAAAAGTGTTAACAATACGCAATAAATTATTATACTGTGAAACATAATTATTTTTATTTTTATAATAACAATTTTAAAGACACTCTTTTGGTCTTCTAATATCAGTGACCCTCTCAGTTGTTACTTTGTTTATTGCCAACGATGCTTCTGTTGTTTTGAAAATAAACTGTTCCTGTTGTCCAACATTATTTGTAGTTACCCTACAATGAAGCTGTCTACATATTTACAATTGTATACATCAATTACGTTACGAGAGAACAAATACGTTATCTGCATTATTAAAATATACTTAGTAAATAATTATAAAGTAAAAATAATTAAGATTTAACAGTCTAACATATCTAAGCGTGACTTATTAATGCTTCACTAGATATAAGGCACGACAATCTTTTTTTGTACTTGATACTGAGTTCCGAAAGATTGAACGATATTAAAGTTAATACATTACATTTTTTATGTTATTTCTAGTTATTATATATAGTGTAAATCACTATGAGTGAAAAAAATGTCTAGTAACTCAAAAGGTCGTACCACTTAATTTAGACAATACTTGAAACGGAACGCAGCAGACATAATTTTTCGCGCGAAAAGTATAATTTAAGTATCTGTCAGTTCACAGTTGCAAATGTCAAACTGGTAACAAAAATCAGCAGGTGCTACTACATAGGTTTAAGTTTTTGTTGTGTCGACTCAATTTAAAAATGATTTCTTGATATTTATTCTCTTCCACGTCCAATAGATAGAAAATGTTCGTGGAGGATATCAAAAATGATTTTTATAATGTACTTCTTGGAAATGTTAGTATATTTATCAATATACTTATGTGACATCATTTGTTTGTGTGTAACAAATAACTGTTAATATTTGCAGAGGGTTCTTTTGCTCGTTCATTGCGATGTAGACGCGGTTTGCGCGTGCAGGATACTCCAGGATTTATTCAAATGCGATAATATTTCGTACACCCTCGTGCCTGTGGGGGGTGTATCTGAGTTGAAAACAGCATATGAAGAAAACAACGAGGAAATAAAATATGTAGTGCTAGTGAATTGTGGCGGGACCATAGATCTTGTTGATATTCTGCAACCAGAAGAAGATGTCGTATTTTTTGTTTTAGACTCGCATAAACCCACCGATATTTGTAATGTATTTAGTGATGGACAGGTTAGTAAATATTTACCATAAGTTTTTAAATGGAGAGCTAATTTAAAAGTTATACTTAATAATTAAAACTCATTTGTATTGAATTGTACATCAATATATTGCCACAACACAGCAACATTTGTACAGGATTTTCTTAAAATTTATTTTGAATATTATATATCTTTCAGGTTCGTATAGTTTATAAGGATGATGAAGAAAACATTCCAAATTTTGATGATATATTTCGCGATGATGAAGATGACGAAGAGGTAGATTTGAGAATATATTTCATTAAATTTGTTTCTTTGTAAATTATTTTATATTGAATGTTGTAATGTAAGGAGCCTGATGAAAATCTCCAAGGAGCCGAGAGACTAGAGGCAGTTGTGGAACGTCGCAGAGAGAGGAAGGCCTGGGAAGAAAGAAGACACACTCTAATGTTTAATTATACCCAGTTCTCTTATTATGGGAAACCGGTAAGTATGATGTTCCTTCTGGTTATAAAGAATTTAGCAGCTAAAATAAAACCAGTCTTGTTACATTGTATTTTAAAATTATTCATACAAAGTATAAAATTCTATGATAAAAATGTTTATTTATATAAATATTTACATTTTGTTTTTTAAAACTATCTAGATAATTATAATGTGATTTTAAGTATTATGTAATAAAACTGATAAAATTTATATACTTTAGCTAATTTGAAATATGATAATTTAATTAATATTAATTTAGACTTAAAAAAATCTCAAATAGTGATATAAATATTTTTCCAACTATCTCATACTGAATGACTTTGTATTCTTTGATTATAATGTAAAGAAGTAGACACTTCTTCTTAATTAAGAGCTTTCTAACTACATTATTTAATTGATATGTTCTAGAGTGCTTGTGTAGCGTTAGAGCTGGCAGTGAGAGCTTCCCGTTGCAACGCTTCTGCTCTCTGGGCCGGAGCAGTCGGGTGTGCTGCCCACTCTGCTCTCCATCTCCGGCCACCGGCTCAGTGTCTGCTTGATGCTGAGCCACTGAATAGATGCCTCAACACACAAAGTAACAGCACGGTACATTCTTTTTGATATTTTTGGATTACAATAAATAGTTATTGTCTGATTTTGCCTATACAACAGCCTCTCACCTGAATAAGAACTAATGGATTCAAATTAATCACTGCTAAAATTGTACCAGTCTTTATTGTTGATACAAAAATACTGTAATTTCAGTCTGCTCATGTTGTGGTAGAAAAAGATGCTTGGCTGCCACTGTACCGTTGGTGGTCCATTGAGGCTGCTCTCAGCCATGCATCAGCACTCGCCCCTAAGTTAAAACTACACGCTAGCTCCGGGGCAAGCCGGCTAAGACAGCTACTAGCTGATATGGGGTAAGTTTTCCAGGCCAGTCCATATGAATACAGTACAAATTTTATAGTGTAGGATACATAGTTGATACAAATAAAATCCTATAAATGGCCTTAAATTTAAGCTGACTTCATCAGATCCGGAGTTTGATGTCAATATTTTGCTTAATCTTCTTATCTGAATCACCTTCTTTTGTGTATACTTGTAATAGACAAGGTGACAGTTATTTACACATTTATAATAATTATTTTAATTGATTATAGATACAAATAATGAAAATTTCCCACTAGACCAATAGTAAATTTTCGCTTGAATTTCCAGATTTCCTCTTCAACAAGCTCGGCAGGCTTACCGCTCTATGGATGTGGAGCTGCGACGATGCCTACTCTCCGCATTGGAGACAGCAGCTCCCAAGCATAAACTGCCTGTTCCCACACGGGCCACATTCCTGCTTCAAAAGCCACATTCACCCCCACTTGCTGCCCTGGACATGGTCTATGCCATAATGGCTCTCATTGAACATGTAAATAAGCAATTATGTACCTACCCACTGAATTTCTGATACTGATGTTCTATTTATCAGCCTACAGTTATAATTTTATTCAGAAGTATAAATGGTTTTCTTTTTTTCGTATTCCAGGAAACGATTCCGAAAGCTGAAGGTTTCCAGAAAGCTCTGTCTGCTCTCCAAGTGTGCGGAGAGAACGAGTGCCTAAAGCAAGGCGTGGGCGCAGCTAGGCGAGCACTGGAGGCCGTGGCACGCCTCGCCCACTCGACCCTCGCTTCCCGTCAGCTGCTCCTCGCCGGACCCTTCAACTACTTTATTGTCCAAGATGGTACAACAGAAGCGGCGATGGTCCGTGGTCCACTGTGGCTAGGAGAGGCAGCGCGCTGGATCGCCAGCGCTAGCAGCGGCTCGCGTCCATTGCTTGCCAGCGCTCCGCTACCCAACGGCCAGTGCCTGCTGCTCGGGCTGCCGCCTAGATACGACCAAGAACCCCGCAAGTATGAACTGTTTTATTGATAAAACTAGCGGTGCTACGCAGTTTGCCTACGCCTGTTTGCGTAGAACGTGATGGTATCGACAAATAAAAAAGATGCCCTATGTAAGGTGCCACAATATCAGATATCTCTCAATAAAAGATCCCTGACATTCGACCCAGTCGTTTCTGAGATCACCCTAATAATATAAACTTTATACTTCTGTTTTGAGTACTAAATGTACTTTCATATACATTGAGCAGAAAATCTTTTATGTTGATATTTCATTTTAAGTTTAGCTATGTATATGTGACCAGTTAAATAACATATTTTTTTCAAATCCAGCTTATTCGGTGCTGCATTTGAGCAAGCCGCACAGAAGAGCGGTGCCACTGTGCTGCTTGACCACGTGGACACCTCCATCATAGTACTTCCTACTTCGCAAAGAACCCAATTCTTAGACGCGCTCACTGCCTTACTAGCCTGACCAGCGTACAGGGGGTACAAACTGACAAAACAACCGAATAACAACTCTAGTTTTCCTAATTCTCGCAGGCCTCAACTGTGATACATCTCCTGTATAATCTACATCGAAATAATAAATTCCTATACAAAAGCATCACATTGTTAGATAATTTTATGAACTAGTGGCTCGCTCTGGCTCTGCACGGCTCAAAAACTTCGCAGCCTTAGCTATTTCTATTTTAAACAAATGTCCAATTTTTTATGGAAACTAATTATGTATCCATATGGCACACGAACCGGTGAAGCCGTTCTCAGGGTTACTCTGGCATATATGGCATAATCGATTTTCATTTACACAATCAGTCATGGTCACAGTCAGAGTCGAATTTCCACTAGTTTTTAATATTTACATCTCTGTTGTGAAATGAAATCTCTCTCGAACGATTAGTATGAACTCGTTTTAGAGCAGACCTTAGCAAATGAATGTAAGAAAAAATGAAAGAACAGTGGCTTTTGAAAAACAAAGAAGAATTTTCTATTGCAAATAAGTGAAATTGTGAAAATAATAGGTGTATCTTTATTTTTTCCCGGTTAAAATTGTTTTAATGATTGACCAGCTCTTCCATGTATTTTGATGACCTACAGGAATAATATGATAATTTGGCGCAGTCGAAAATACAATAGAAACGTTAAATGTGGTTGAAAGCTAATTAAATTGCAATTTTTATGTATTGATAATTATTTAGTAGTCATTGAAATAAAAAAATTATCAGTGATTTTGTAAATAATCTTATTTTTAAGTGTGCGTCGTATCGGACTGAATGTTAGCAAGTAAAATTGTTATTTATTTGTAATGAGTTAAATGATTTTGATTAAATTGTGGATTAAAATGTATTTGATTTATTAATTAAATTTTTAATAGTACTCGAAGTAATATCATTCTTTCCTAATTTTGTATCTGTCAATCTAAACCACTTGAAGAAATTTAAAGAAAAAATTTGAACCAAACCACTCCCATCTACTACACTTCATTTTTCTTAAAAAAAATAAACACTAATATAATTTTCATACATAACCAAATTATCAATAATTTAGTAATTTACTTTCTCATGAACAAGACAACAACAGATTTTAAATCGTGAATGTTTTACCTGACCATATAGATTACAGCTTTAGGTTTAAATTTCTGAGCTAATCTGATGATGGCCTAGGATAAATGGCCGCCTTGATAGCACAACTCAATTTGATTTACTTTTCATTGCTCATAATGTCAATTGTTTGAATAACTTCCAAGACTAAGAAATAAAGCATTTATTTTCTAATTACAACAATAAAACTCTAAATAATTACAATAATGAGTATTAAAAAAATATGTTTGGTCTATAGAATATCACAATTTAAATAACAAGATAAGAAAATAATGTTTATATTTAATACAATTTTTAGATAATGCACTTATGAAGTAAATTCTTGAACAAAATTGAATGCTAGTTCTATTTTTAGTAGGAGATTTTAAAAGTCAAATTTTGTTCCTTATGAATCTAGATATTAGATCGAATGCCCATTTTGGTTGATCGCCTGGCACCATATGCCCTGCATTCCTCACCAACACTTCTGTAAGGTTTCCGGCTTTTTTATAATACCCTGCTATATTGTCACCTACTCTCCAAATGCGCCTGACTGCATGTCTGTAATCGTCTGCTGAAGAGAAGTCTAGATTGTGTAAGAAATTTTCTGTTAATGGATAGGCCACTATTATGTCTAACTGCCCATTGTAGAATAATAATCTGTAGTGTGACAAAAGTTCTGTTATCTCAGTTGTTACAGATTGTAGGATATCATTGGCTAAATGCAGAAGGACCTCTTTGCCATCATTGAACGGTAAGCCACCAACATGAACACTCTTTCTTACTTTGTCATTATTCAGAAGATTCTTGACAGGTAGATCTATAGCAGTTTTATCTAATAAAAAGTTATAATATGTATCAAAACCAGTAAAGTTTTTGAAATAAGAGAAATTTGAGAGATCTCCATCCATCAATTGATCCATCAGAATATTTGCTTGAAGCCAATTTTGTTTCTTTATCTCACTGGTTATATTAGACTGCATTTCATTAAATACTTCTCGCTGATTTGAATCAATTAAACCATGTTGATACAAATAATTTCCATAATCCATTTGATTTATGGGATCACAGTATGCATTCCCTAAAGCCATGCCTTTTAAATTAATCTTCTCTTTAGCAATCCTGTTTTGATTGTGAATTAATATACCTAGTGAAGGTATATATTTCCCAGCATAAGACTCGCCGGTTATATAGAAATCATTATTCCTTAAATTCGGGAATAATTTGAAAAATTGCTGCAGACAATTGTAAAGTCCCAGAGCAATGCACATTTCATCTCCGCAATAACCTTTAGTGTCCTTCGTAAAGCTGAATCCAGTTCCAACTGGATTATCGATGTAAATGAGGTGGTTTTCAATGGCCCAGTGATATTTTCTTCGCGCAAAACCATTCTTTTTTGCAATTAAAGGTCCATTTTCTGTAAATAAACCGAATAGGGAACTGCCTCCGGGACCTCCTTGTAGCCACAATACTACAGGAGCAGCCTTATTCTTATTAAAAGCCGGGAAATACCAGAAGTATAAGTTGGAGTCGTATTTCGGATCAACAGTGAAGAAGCCGGCGTGGCTGACGAAACCGATTTTCTCCGTGAGTGGAACGCGGGAGAGATTCTGAGCCAGGGAAATCTGTTGCTTTTCCAAATATGGCGTTAACAGCAGTGGATCACCGGCTGCGTTGTTATATTTTGCCTTTAAATTCATTCGCGGATACACGAACGGGAACAACGAACTCTCTACAATAGAAAGTGTTAAAATCACAAAGCAATATAAAAATAAGTAAAGTGACTTCCACATTTTTTAAAGATATGCAATATTGTAGTTTTCAAATCACTGAAAATAACTGAATAAGATTTCTATACAAATTTATAAGAATTATGCGCGAAAGCGTCAACACTCAACTCAAAAATCAGGAATATAAATATTTATGTACATAGTGATACTGTCAGAGTCATAACAGATAAATTATATAAAGATCATTGCCTATTAAGAGCTTTTGCGAAATTACAACAAAATTGCACTCGCGTCTTTTTTATATTTTTAGTGTCTTCAAAAAATCAAGTATTCAAAGTTCAAACATTACACGTTTTGGGTATTATATTTTTGGGCTAAACTCGAATTATTAAATTTCTCTAAATTAAAAGCCGATAGCCCTAGCTTTCACTGCTATAATTTGGCAATTTACCAGTCAAAGAGCCATCATAATCTATCGAGTTGGTTATGAGATTAGTCGAATTAAACAAACAGACACACAACGGACAGATATGTGTATATATTATGTTTCTATTAATTATTGTCTTATATGAGCTATTTTTATGTTAAAATTAGATACTTATATGTGTAGAAAAAGTAGATACCTCTGTTTTCCTTTTAAATTACCTACAGTGATCCATTAAAATTATTTATTAATGATCCACTGAGAAATTGATATTTCCATTGAGGTTTTGTAAAAAAATCTTATACTTCCTACTTCAACCAGTTTAGGCTTAAACCACATAAAAAAAACTCGTAACTAGTGATATTTTAAATATTTAGATTCTGTCGTAAATATTGTGCAATTAACAGGCTGTCTTGTTAATAAAAATAATAATTTTTAATGAAATATACCTAAGAATCCGCTGCGCTGCTTGTCAAATTGTTTACAACTTTACATAAGTACATTTATAACCTTTGCTATGCAATTTTGTATGTAGTAATTCACAACTCGGAGTAGTTTGTTATTATAAAAGATAAGAATATACCATATTGGCTGTCGGAC
The DNA here is from genome assembly GCA_025727935.1 of Hebomoia glaucippe. Lineage (NCBI taxonomy): Eukaryota > Metazoa > Arthropoda > Insecta > Lepidoptera > Pieridae > Hebomoia > Hebomoia glaucippe. Next base: position 6,871,918 of record JAOSYY010000015.1, read on the forward strand.
ATTATTTAAATTATGCTAATAATATAACCGTCATCGAATGATAACGCAGTTTGTTTTAAATTAGATTAGTGATTTAATAAGTTTCGTGCTCCACAGACGCACATCATGTCTGTGTTTTGGGTCTTGCTCATATTTCAAGTTTTATCAATTCAGTGTTTTAATCCATATCCGAAACTGAATCTCGGCGTGTCAGATGGAGGTGATCCCGGAACACCATTATTTTTGACGCCATTTATTGAGAGCGGTAACATAACCCAAGGAAGACAGCTCGCCCGGGTGTCCTTTACGGAGTCCTTACGCATAAAGAGTTACTCTGGATTCTTCACCGTGAATAAGAAATATGATTCCAATCAGTTTTTCTGGTACTTCCCGGCTATGGTGCCGAATAAGAAAGACGCACCGGTCATAGTATGGTTGCAAGGGGGACCGGGAGCTTCCTCACTGTTTGGACTGTTCACGGAAAACGGCCCTTTGAGAGTACGTAATGGCAAATTTGAGAGACGTAAATATAATTGGGCGCTCAGTCATCATATCATCTATATCGATAACCCCGTCGGAACCGGGTTCAGTTTTACAAGGGATCCTAAAGGTTACTGCACAGACCAGACACAAGTCGGCGAAGATCTTTATAACACGCTTATTCAATTCTTTCAACTTTTCCCTGAATTACAAGCTAACAAATTCTTTATCACCGGAGAGTCGTATGCTGGAAAGTACGTTCCCGCTCTCGCATACACAATTTACAAGAAGAACCCTACTGCAAAAATCAAGATAAATTTAAAAGCTTTAGCCATCGGCAATGGATTAAGTGACCCCGAACACCAGCTGTTGTACAGCAAATATTTGTATCAAATTGGTCTGTTAGACTGGAACCAGGCCAAGGTGTTTGAGGAATATGAAAACAAAGCAGTTAATTTAATTAAACAAAAGCAATGGATTCCGGCCTTTGAGGCGTTCGATACATTATTGAACGGAGATCTGATCGATGGAAAAAGTCTGTTCTATAATATGACTGGGTTTGAATTCTACTTTAACTTTTTGCATACAAAAGATTACTTCACTAAAGAGGATTTCGGGCCTATGCTGCAGAAGTCATTTGTCCGTAAAGAAATCCATGTGGGTAATCTCACATTTAATGATGGCAAAGAAGTAGAGGAACATTTGAAGGCTGATGTAATGCAGTCGGTTGCTCCATGGATTTCTGAATTGCTCGATCACTACTATATTGTAGTCTACAACGGCCAAATTGATATCATCGTTGCATATCCTAATACTCTTAATTACTTAAGAAATCTTAATTTTACTGGATCCGAGCAGTACAAAACTGCTAAAAGATTCCAATGGAAAGTTGATGGTGAATTAGCCGGTTATGTGAAGCAAGCTGCCAAGTTGGTGGAGATAATGGTCAGGGATGCAGGTCACATGGTGCCCGGAGATCAGCCCAAATGGGCTCTCGACTTAATCACACATTTAACTCATGAGAAAACATTCAACATATACTAAAAACACTATATATTAGGTGTGGAGATTATTTTTTTATATTCAGCAGGGGAATCTTTATTTTTAATAAAGTTTAGAAAAATTTATTATGTTTTAATTTACTGAAAAATTCTTCAAGTTTAAGTGACTGTAATCATTAAAAATGAATGAGAGGCAGCAAAGTTAAATATAAGAGGAACAATAGTGGGCTATAGAAGGAAAACAGAAAAATAGCAATACCAAAGTCTCTTTAATCATTTCTTAAACCTAGAGTTACTTGCAATCTGCCTTTCACACAAGTACATTAATTTCTACAATTAATGTATATTCTTATTTTATATTATTTAGAAAACATGTTACATTAAAATTGATTAAAATTTAAATCTATCGACCTTCAATGTAAGTCGATAGTTCTATTTCCTCCGGTAATTCAGTAATGTTCACATCAAACCGATCTTGTACTTCGTTAAGGATTTTGGCATCATTTTCATCTGACACCATTGTAATGGCTAGGCCTTTGGTACCGAATCTACCGGCGCGTGCAACCCTGTGGAGGTATGTGTCAGAATCTTCTGGCATGTCATAATTGAACACAATATTTACTCTTTCAATATCCATTCCTCGACCGAACAAGTTTGTTGCAACTAATATCCTCTTCTGGAAGTCCTTGAATTGTTGGTATCGGGAGAGGCGCTCATCTTGAGACATGTTCCGGTGAATTCCAATAGCGGGGAAATTCTGGTCAGTCAACAGCTGTGCAAGAGCAATGCATCTTTGTACTGATTTCACAAAAATAACAACCTGATTAAACTCTAATACGTCTAGTAATTCAAAAAGTTTCTTGTTCTTCTCATTTTCTTTGAGTTTCACATAATGTTGCTGCAGTCCATGCAATGTCAGCTTAGCTTCATCGTCAACGTACACCTCCATGGGGTCCTGCATGAATTTCTTGCACACTGGGCGAATTTCTTTACTGAGTGTAGCGGAGAACATCATGACTTGTTTGCCATGGGGAGTATTTCTGAATATCTCCTGCACGTCTCGTCTCATGTCCAGGGATTCCAACATCTTATCACATTCATCGAGGATGAAATGCTTCAAGTGTTTCAGGTTTAGCTTTTTGCTATTGACGAGTGCGAGAACACGTCCCGGAGTACCGACGACGATGTGAGGGCAGGCCGTTTTAAGTACTTCCTCATCCTTTTGAACAGGCATTCCGCCAAAGAATACTGAAACCCTTACTCCCGCCATGTACTTTGAAAATCGTTCGTACTCCTTGCTTATTTGGAAAGCCAACTCTCTTGTGTGACACATGACGAGGACGTAAACGTGGTTTTCCGAAGGTTCAAGCTGCTGTAACGTAGCCAATACAAACACAGCTGTCTTGCCCATACCAGACTTGGCTTGGCATAAGATGTCCATTCCGAGGACGGCTTGGGGAATGCACTCATGCTGCACTTCCGATGGATGTTCAAACCCGCAATCGACGATAGCTCGTAAGATCTCTGGTTTTAGCAGGAAATCCCTGAAGCCGGAACTGTGAATAGATACGTATGATCCCTTAACCTCTTTTTTAGGCGCCGCTTCGGTCGCTCCGTCGGCGGTTTGTTGATCTGCTTGCTCCTCGTCCTCGTAGTCCAGAAGATCGTCGTTGTCGGCCATGTTTATGTGTTTTTAATGTGATGACAAATAAGTACTGAATTTAATAATTACACGTGAAATCGCGAGCAGAAATTTTGTTTCACAATAATGGCGTCGGTCGAGTCAAGAAAGCGAAGGAGACCATAGATTACAAATTTCCAACAGTAACTCGTAGCGTCTCTCATAGATGATACAAAGTCAGTGTGACAATGCTTAAAAAATACACTGATTGATTAATTATATTGTACAAATAATTAATATAAATATTAAAATGGATTTAGTGTTACCGTTATTTTGTGTAACTTAATAATTACTAAAATGCTTATGTTACCAAATTTATTTATTCCCTCAAATTAGAAGTAGTAGAAAAGCAATTTTGATACTATCGAGATGGTTTTCTACTAATAGTAAGTGATAATAAACAATTTATATTTTACAATTATAAATTATTTTTCTTAGATATAGTTTAAGTTCGATATAACTTCAATTACTTGGGGTTTAAAAAGTTTATATATGTTTCATGTTCTCTTATTAAACTTTCAAATGCATTACTCCATTGAAATTTAGTTTGTATTATAAGTTTGCTTATTATTATTGTGCATGTTCATATTTTGTAGGAATTCAGGCAGTAGTTTGTCCTGCTTGCTAGTTTTTTTAATCCTTATATGTTCGGAAGTAGAGAAACAATTAACGAAATAAAACAATACGGAATTATTATTTATTTAAACTTTAATGTTTTCGTAGAAACACACTAGGTATTCGTAATTTAAATTTCACTAGTAAATACGAAACTGAAACGATCACAGATACAAAAATAACAAATCTAAATCACTACAGACATACTGTTTGGTACAAATCTACAAAATCTACATTTTTGTAAATCGCTACAAGAGAAATGCTTAAATAACTTTCGAAAGTACTACTACGTCTTGAAGAATAATGAAATAACTTAAGACACATATTTTAAAGTTAAAGTATATAATTTTAATTAATGGTGAATTGACGAAACTTAATAATCTAAGGCATTTTCATTGGAAATACAAAATTCTACTTCTAATCCTAATTATATTATGAAGTGATCAAAGATGAGATTAATTCGTGATATAAATGAAATTGTTTTTAGAAATCACTTTGAGAAGTGAACAGAGGGTGTGAGGCTGTTATTAGAAGGAAAAACACCGGTTGGATAAATAATAGTCCCTCGTTTGTTTTATTGACTTTTTCCTGGCAAAGCGAAAGTAGTTTTTTAAGCGAGCGCTGCTGAAACTTACTGGCTTTTGGCCAATCTATTATTTGGGCAAACCAATATTATAAAATTTGTTTGAACGCGCTAATCTCAGGAAGCGCTGGTCGGATTTGAAAAAATCTTTCAGTGCTGGATAGTACATTTATAGAAGAAGGCTATAGGCTTATATTTTCAGTTAGGGATTCTTACTAAAAGATTAATAATGTAATCCAAGGTGTAAAAATCGAATAGAACGAAGCCGCTGGCAGAAGCTACTTATATTAAACATCGAGCAAATTAATGTTTAATTTGTATTATGCAATGTTTTTAGTAAGATTTGTCACAATGATTATGTGAAAATGAAGCCGCTGTAGGGATAAAAGTATGATTTTTTTAAATTATAAGGTTATTTCAAACGTAATTTATTTTTGAACTTTTAGGAATTTTACTTGTATACATAAGTGGTAGGAAGTTTAAGAGTTCGGTAATTAAAGAGTTCGCGGTTTTGAATTAATTTTGTGTTCAGGCTTAATGATATCCTTCCAAATTAACATTTATCACTGTAAGGCTTCAAAGGTTTGAATTCAGCGTTGCCGCTTAGAAATGCGTCAACGAAGTTCTGAACGGAGTCCGTAGTAATCTCATCGCCGAATTTCATTGGCGCCATTCTTTGCTTCGGGAAATCGATGGCTGTCAACATGGGCACCGCGTCATCTAGGCCGATGTGTTCCCTGATCATATCAGCGCTATCCGTTCCGTCGATCCCGATAAAAAACATGACGTGCTTGAAGGATTTCTTCTTGATCCTAGACGACTTCGTTGTGGAATAGTCGAAGTCCATGGTTTCGTCGTCCGAGGAGTTCTGATAGGGGCAGAACCCGGGGTACTGGATGCTACACTCTTCGTAGTAAGATTCCGCGGCCGGAGTGAGCACGGATTCGGCGAATTCGATTTCCGAGTCTTCGTCGTCTGTAAATATATACAACAATAACGTTTATTTCACCTTTTTAATAAAAACGTGGCAATAACTTTTAAAACTGGGGGAAAAGTTTATATGAGATATAAAGAGATCAAGTCAAATGCTGTATGCTATATTATTATTAATTTACGTAAATACTGTACTTAGAAATATTTATGCTTCATTGTACAATTGAAAAAATTAACACATAATAGGCAGCCTATTTATAGTTCAAAACCGGGATTTAACTTGGAAGGGAGAGAGTCGCTCGTGTGTGTGTGTGTGTGTGGGGGGGGGGGGGTGTGTTGTTTCAAGCCCCAAGATCCCCCCCGGATACGCAGTTGGTCTCCGTCTCCGCATAAGACAAAAGAAAGTTCTTACCAATAAAAAGCACGACAGCCGGATGTCGAGCCATTTTGAGCAACGCTTGTTCTGTGAGCACAGAGACTGGGCGCTGTCCCCATGGGAAATTCTGCAAATAATTTCGAGACCATATTGAAAATTATCAGTTATTACTAAGATTAACGTCTTAGCTAATGCTATGAATGGGAAAATACAGTATGTGTTCTTTTACTGGCTAATAGAGTGAAAATGGAAAATTTTCTTTGACCGCTGTTTTGAAACTTAGTAGAAATTTTGTTTCGTAGCAACGCCTACAGTTTGCCGCAGAAGTCTATCATTAAAAAAATTACATTTGTTATAATTATATGATTTAGGATAACTATAATCATTGACAAATTGATCTGGGCCAGGCCAGGATATTAGTAAAGATGATGTCTTTGCCAGTTTTACCAAGCCCGTAGGGTCCGCTGCGAGGTGTTGTCGTCCGTTAGACGTGAGGACTTTTCCTTCGCCGTTGGTGATGACGAGGGCGGGGATGCCGGCCACGCCCAGAGCTGCGGGTAATGCAGTACGGGCTTCGCTGGCTGACCAGGGCACAGCCAACGCTCCCGCCGCGGACACTGACGCCACGGTACGTTTGAACGATTGCTCTGATCTGTAGACA
>JAOSYY010000015.1:6905042-6921029 GCA_025727935.1 Hebomoia glaucippe
AAGTTATTACATACCCTGTCTCCTTTGGGCACCACGGTGCTGACCTCCCGAGCTTTGCGGAAAACTTTGGAATCCATAAACTTGTCAGGGAACGTCTCCGCGAAGGTCGGAAGGTTTAAGCCTTTGGTGTCCGACCTGTGGAAGGATATCGGTGTCGTGAACGTAAATGGAGTTGTCGCCGAAAACCCAGGACAAAGAAACGCAACGTAACATTTCATACCTGTGTAAAATAGCAACGGAGAGAGCGTAGTTGAACAGGTAAGGATTGATTCTTAACTGGCAGTAGGAGCAAATCGCCTGCAGGTCCTCCACGTCGCGCATGCCTGGAATATTTATTTGCGATGAAAACGTAAGCGCTCGATAAGTGGGCTATCCAACACTGAGAGCGTTGCGATCAAGGTTCATCTTCTCACCCACGAAAATATCGATAAGTTTTGCAGCCATTTTCCTGTGCGCGGGGAGCCATAGCGAGAACTGCGAGTTGAAAGGCAGTTGCATGGGTAGAGACAGGTCGGGCAGGGCTATGTTGCGGATGGGGATGACTTGGGTGGCGCCGGTGCCGAACCGGTCGGACAGCGCGTTGCTCGACGATTTGAACTTTTCCGGCTGCGAAGGGATTTTGGGGATTTAAGGTTAAATTGAATCATTGTAACTTATATATTAACTTATATTAAGTGTCCGCTTACGTAAAAGTTGTCGGGCAGCTGGAATACAGCCTTCTCCTCGCCCTTCTGCATGAAACACGGCTCCGTGGGCCGGTCAAAGAACAGCAACAGGTTACGCTTCGAGTTAGCCATCTTGCACTCCTTCACTACGATATTTCAAAATATGCATTTACTCACTGTATTCAAGCTAAAGCAAATTTGTTTAATAAATATTATCACTGAAACGATGGTATATTTTTATAGATCTAAGAAAAATCTTACCTTCTCTGCTGGGACAAACAAGAGTGTTTTGACGATAAGTTTGAAGTAGCCGTGTTAGTCACGGCTGACTGTGCCCTGTGTCCACTGAGCCTCAGTTTTATATCTCTTTCCACACGGCTTTTCCCGTAACAAGTGCAAAACATAAAGGTTACGTTCCACCAAAGCGATAGATATAATTTTAACAAATTGTTAGTTTTACTTTAAAATATGATCTCTCTGAGAATTTAAATATTTACCTTTGCAGTTTTATATTCGGGACTATAAGTTTCACACGCGTCAGTCTAATACATACAAGGTGTTTGGGGACTATTCCCGAAAACGAAGACAGCTGATAGTACTAATGACACCTTTGATGAAGAGACAGAATAAAATTTGATCCTGACTAATAAAAAGTCATATTTTTAAAACGTTTTATGAGCGTTACTTCGCTCCATCATGTCAGTGCAGCTGTTTTTGTTATCATGCTTCATTGCTGGTCCTTTTTTGGTAAAGTAATACATTTTTTATGAAACTATCCTTTAATTTTGTCTTCGTTTTCGGGAGCAGCCCCCAAACAACCTGTATACGAGTCCTCTATTTTTATAAGCAATGATAGAATAAATTAAAGTTAGGCGTGCTAAAAATAGCCTGGCACTGGTTCACATAAATTTATAAATTGTGTTAATGATACGAGCGTTATATTGTCACGTCTTTTTAATAACCCGGGCTTAACATTCGAAAATCTCATAGAATATTATTTACCTTGAGAGTACTTTGAAAATTACTTTAGCAGGTAACAAATAAACATAACCATCTAATTTCTGCGTGTTACAAAAAAAATTGGACAATATATTATCGCTTCGGGTAGTCGGAACCCTAATGAGTATAAATAAAATCGCCTATGAGGACGCTGCGGTTGCCCTATCACCAGGAATTCTGCATTTGATAATTCATTATCGGTCAAAATACTAACAATAACAATATTGTCATAAGTTTACGAAATTGAATGTTTCATGTATTTTCAACGTCGTAATGGACTGAAATTCTTGGCTTAATAAAATGCATTCTATCCAAGTTTTATAACTTTATACACACCCTTAGAGTTGATAAATCAGTAAAAAACGCATGCCTGTCCTTTCAATGTTCAAAAATTATTGTTTTTATTTTTAGTCTATCTGTAAATACTAATATCCAAAATGCAACTGGAGTAAGCGTATCTCAGAGCATGATATACTTATAGTGTTTCATTAAAATGTGACGTCAGGGAGAAAGGTTATCAGCATTTAATGACATTTTCTCTTCTATACATACAGGGTGTTTGAGGACTCCTCCCGAAAACGAAGATGGGTGATAGTACTAATGACACCTTTAATGAAGGGATGGAATAAATTTCGATCCTGACTAAAACAAATAATCATATTTTTAAAACGTTTTATTAGCGTTATTTCGCTTCATGTTAGTCCAGCTGATTTTATCATGCTTCGTTGCTGGTTCTTTTTTTAGTAAAGTAATGTATTTGTATGATATATCGTTTCATTTCGCTGTACTTACAAGATGGAGCGTAAATAATGCTATTAAAGCATCCTAACTAAAAAAACGTCTTTTTTAGTTAGGATCCATTTTTTTCCCCGTCCCTTCATCGAAGGTGTCATTAGTACTATCACCAGTCTCCGTTTTCGGGACAGTTGCCAAACATCCTGTATAACACATCAGTATCGGCTGTGCGTCTGTTCACTTAATGAATTTATCCAAAAACTAGAAACGTTTGACACATCGACATGAAAGCCAGCGAAGCAAACAAGTTGGTTTCTAATAAGACATTTCATAATTACTTCTGTACAATAGTCATAAGCTAAAAATTGAGATTACCGTATCGACAAGCTTTGCGGCTAAGTACATTTAAACAGACAGAAATACGAATTCACTGTAATTTTATTAGTATTATAGAAAAAAGCCAAAATGAGACTTAAAATGCGTAGCCGTTAAAATGTTGCACCGAGCACTGCGGCAGTTACTGCAGTATTGATGTAACACGAAAGCAAAATTCCTGTCATGACGTCCTGAGCCCTTGACCCGTTCGTGACCCACATAACGCTCACTGCTCCGTTTTTCCGACTCAACGAAGCATTGAAAAATGTAAAAATAACTGCAAATAACTAAGCCATACGGGTCGCCGCTCCTACCCATGAGGGCTATATCTCATGAGCAGCCTCGCAAGTGCCGTTAAGCACTACGGACTTTTGGATGCCTCACGCAAGGGCTTACTGGCCAGTACTTCGAAACCTATAAGGAATGCAACGTAAACACGGCATTGGTTTGTAAGAAAGTTTAATAATAATAGAAGTATTGAAAATATCTCCAGTGAAACATATTAACAAAGAAAACAATAAATTTAGATAAGTACTAACATATGACTCACTATGCTAGGTATAGTCTAGGAATTAACTAAAATTTTATTTAATAAATACACTAGACGTGAATGTTTACACAAGTAACTTCTTAATCTAACGTGCGCCGGCCATCGGCTGACATCCGACCGCTCGTTCCGGCCCTGGGGCGCTCCGGCCGAGGCTCGGGGAAGTGCGGCTACCGGGGAATGTACACGGGCCCGGCGGAGCGCCCGAGGACGCGGCCAGTCCTGGGAGGTGCGGAAGAGGGGGAGTAGGGAGCGGGAGGGGACAGCGTGGGAGGGAGGATTAGCCGCTCTTGAACAGCAATATCGCCACCTGGCCCAGGTAGAAGTAGATGAAGTGACGAGTCTCGTGCGTCACGTAGGAGCCGAAGTTGCGGCCGACGATGCAGTGCCATGTCGGATTGTATTTCTTGTCAAATTCCTTCTTGATGAATGCGGCAATGTCCTACAAGTATTACCAACCAGCTTACATTGAGCCTTAGGCGACAACTTTCTATATTTTGCACAGGATAGGCCAGTATAAATATTCCATAGAAGCTTAATTATTTATATATTTGATAATTTTATCCACAATATGTGGTTAACCTCAATGATAGTAACATTAATATTATCACCAACACCAAATATCACTCAATTTTAACTGTATGCTGGTAGCACTAATTTAATTCCATTTGACAGTACGTTTCTAAATTGATTATTTTATTTCAATAATTTATTAATTTTAAATAACATACATTCAGACATCACCCTAAACTTAAGGTTTGGTGTCGAAGACAACCTCTCAATAACAAGTCTCCAACACTACAAGAGTCATTTTTACACCGAAGGTACCTTTTCAATGTTAAATTTCTCAAGAGCCTGTGTTGCGCAGTCCACAGCATCCTGCTGCATTTCCTCGCTCATATCAGCATTCTTGATCACTGCCTTCCTGTCACACATCTTGTCAGCTTTTTTGCTGAAAAAAGCATAGCCAGCAATTAAAATTTAAATAATATTCCAAACTAGTGAACAATTTAACCTTACTAAGCCAACCAACAATTCTGAGATATTAGCAGTTGCTGTTAGTATTTTCCCTGCAATGCAGATCTATACTGCACAGGGAAATTGCATTAGTTTTAGTATTAAATACGTGATCTCTATCGTACTTTAATATCAATAATTTAAAATGCTCTCTGACCTTTCGCAGATGTGCTTGTCACAAGTGACAAGGCCACAGCGGCAGCTAAACAACCCCTATATAAAAACTGTAAATAATTATACAATCGTACGACAATAAACGATCCTGCGGTTATAAAAACGTCATTTATTGACTTATTTGCAGTTACTAAAGGTTATCTAGAATCTTTGAATTTCCCTCGATTGATTTTCCACATGCGTACAAACCATTGATTGTTTATGTTCAATTACAGCGCTATAAATAACTTTCACTAAAGGTCAATCTGAGATACTGTATTTTCAACATGCTTTATATTTCAATAATATTATCTTAAATACCTGCTTCCTGAATTAGCGCGGTGCTTTTTCGTAGTTATTCGTACTAGTGCACTGGCGGTAAAGCCCGTCATCAAAAAATAATTAGGCCCGAGGTCTAAATATCGTGTGAATACGATACAATTTTTACTTATTCATAGGGGATAAAGGCCATTGTCATAGAAACTCATGAATTTAATCAATAAAACTATTTTCAGTGCGAACCTTGGAGAAATATAAAATTGTTACGGCTCCGCAATTTGAAAATATTTTTAACTCGAAAAACTACGTTTAAAACTAATAAATATTAGATCAACAGAAAACAAATATAATGGCAATCCTAAATAAAAGAAATAAATTAATGTATACTCACTTTTACGTCGGATAATGAATAATATTTCACGAAACGATTTTGATACCGGAGATTCAATGCTACTTTCTAGAGGATTCTTTCAATGGCTTCTTTCACTGAAAATGACTCAGGATTGCGGTAGGGGGCGTTCCAAATTCAAAAAATTTCTAAATACGAAGTATGATTTTATTTTTGTATATAATTTTAAAAACTAAATTTCTATGAAAAGTTTATATTTAAGTAATTGTTACTTTGATAAAAATTGTGTTAGTTTTAGAAGTTATTAACTAGCATTATGTTCACAAGCGCTTTTAAGTTACATTATAATTTATGTGTACATAATTTTGTTTTCTTTTTTTAACATGTGAATCAAATTTTAAAAATGATTAGATTAAAGCATTAGGTTATTTACTTTTAAAATTTATTACTGCAACTATCCGATAATCAGTCCAACATAACACTACTATTGCATCCAATAGTAGTCTAATTATATTTTGAAGTTCATTTTACTATTTCTTTGGGAAAATAAATGTAATGATTTAAGTTTACGATAAAATTAAAGAATTTAATAGATTTAAAAAAAAATTAATAGCATAAATAATAAAAAAAAAAATTACTTTCATAATGTTTTTTCTTTGCTAGTGCACTATGTCTTTAACTAAATTTTACTTTGCATTTACTTTTAATTACAGTTGCTGTATTTGCGCTCCATGTATTTAAAAACAAAATTGAAGGATGTAGTATGATAACAATAAGGTTTATATTATATGATAAATTTTAAAATATTCCAAAAAAATATATATTGTTTGTGTTCCGAGCCAAGCTGATTTTTTTTTAAAACCATAGCCAAATCCGAAACAGGAAATCGAATTGCCAAGGTGCTACCGTCCAAAGTGCCATTCGCCATCTTGGTATTGTCAAAACGGCGAAATACCAACGCGCATTATCGGGTGTTCCTACTTTTGTACCTGAACATCGTAATTATCTAAAAAATTGTGAATTTAATCAATAAATCAACACTAAATTAACTAACAAAAATGTCAGGAGGCAGTGGAGCGAACAGAAACGAATGCAGAATATACGTCGGCAACCTACCGCCAGACATAAGGACAAAGGATATTCAAGACTTATTTTACAAGTTCGGAAAAGTAACATTCGTCGATTTGAAGAACAGAAAAGGGCCGCCTTTTGCTTTCGTCGAGTTCGAGGATCCCAGGTATGATACTTTATCAGTTTATACATAAATTCCTAGGCGGTTATCGGCACTCGGTAGTGTATGTGTACCTATTTATGTATTTAGGTTAATTAAAGAGGCGGTGCTTTATTAAAACTGATTGTCTATACAAGTGTATCGATTTCGCTTTTGCTGCGTAGCATTGTAGTCCAAGACAACTACCTGTTCCCCTGTCACTAGGTTGCAAACTAGCCATAATTGACTATCGCAAGCTCGAAAATTGAACTTCTACTTGTTGTCATGTAATCACAGTTTTCATTCCAATTATACCCTGTACTTTCAAGTTATTGTTAAGGGTGGTAAGTATTAACTTAACAAGATCCCTGTTTTTTGTTATAATATTAAATGGAATTTCAATTGGTAGCTGCAATTACAATTTTTTCCTTATCAGTATTGATAAGAAAACCACAAAAAAAATGTTATCAATGTTTGAAAATTATAACTTTATATTAATAATGAATCATTCTGAAGTCTTTAGTAATTGTTAATTCAATTTATAAAAATTCAAAATATGAACCTTATTTTAAAACATCATTCATTTTTTATCTTAGTCATATTACTTTACTGGTCAACTTGGATTTCTAATACATAGCTCCACATTCTTAGATGATAGTGACCTTGACTAGAATGTCATGAAGAGGTTAAATTCAGGGTGAATAAATTCCAAAATTTAAAATTTATTTAAAAGCGAAGGGGAAATTTTTTATTTATTTTTAATAACCTGTCGCTATGTTTGGATCTTAATGCTTGGCAAATAAGTAGACAGACAAAAGATCAATGCGTGTGGCGGAGATCAGTATGTTAAGATGAATTTGTGGTGTGACAAGACTGGACAAGGTTAGGATCCAATATATAAGAGGAAGTTTGAAAATAGCACCAGCGATACAGAAGTTCGGAACAAATAGCTATGTGTGGTTTGGGTATGTCATGTGAAGGGATGTAAGACATGACATGAGAAGTATTAATATGAATGTGGATGGCTATTGGGGTAGGGGTCAACCAACAAAATTAGCAAAGGGTCATGGGACAAATGACATGTGTGTGAAAGGTGTGAATGCCGAGACAACATAGAGGAGAGTGGAAAAAGAAAACTGGTTTTGCTGTATATATAGGGTAAGACGAAGTTAAGTAAATGTGAAATGATTTAATAATTGATAACCATTTCAGAGATGCAGATGATGCTGTGAGAGCCCGTGATGGGTACGACTATGACGGCTACAGGCTTCGTGTGGAGTTTCCGCGTGGTGGAGGAGGTGGTGGTGGCAGGGGTGGTCGAGGAGGAGGAGACAGGTTTGGCGGAAGACCAGCAGCGAGGGGCCCCCCTGCTAGGCGGTCGGAATACAGAGTCATGGTCACTGGCCTGCCACCATCTGGTTCATGGCAGGTAAATAGGCCTGGCTGATAAGTTAACATAACTTATATTTCGATTTAAATCTTATGTTATTGAATAATATGTAACACATCAATTAATATGCCCAGGATTTGAAAGATCACATGCGCGAAGCCGGAGACGTCTGCTTCGCAGACACGTTCAAGGACGGCTCGGGTGTGGTAGAGTTTCTCAGGCATGAAGACATGAAGTATGCTGTTAAGAAGCTAGACGATTCGCGCTTCCGCAGTCATGAGGTAATATACTATTAAGACACAGTAAATTGATTAAAAATTAGTATGTGTATAGCAAATGGTGCCTGAAAGATTTTCTTTGCTTAAATTCTACAAAGCCGCCATATTTGTCTAACTGATTTTTCTTATCAGGGTGAAGTCTCATACATACGAGTAAAAGAGGATTATGGCAACAATGATCGTTACAGCGGAGACAGAGACAGGTGAGGATCATTTAACTTTCATACTTCTTAAGATATCAAGATATTAACTTTACTTAGGTATTTAGTATGGTGATCAGATGAATAAATCCATAGTTGTAACATAAACGCAATCTATAAATACATATTCTTATCGATAAATGGATTTCCAGGTCGCGTTCGTACTCCCCGCGACGAGGGCGAGGCTCGCCCACCTACTCGCCCGTGCGCCGCTCCTACTCGCGCGAACGCAGCCGCTCTCGCGATCACGCCTACTGAGCGGCGCGTACGCATCCCACAGGTCGGTGTCAATACCGCATTGAGACACGCCTATCTCCCACCGGCCTCCTCCGCTCCCATCTCGTCTCCCCTCAGTCCCCCAAATAACATTCACACAGTAACAGTTAATTATAATTGATAATACATAAGAGTCGCAAACTTAAATGAGGCAGTGTAGAGCCTTCTATTCTTATATCTTCTAACTGAACCCCGTGGGAATTACAAGTAAGTTAAATATTGTGTAAATACTAAAACTATGTAAGTTTTTCTAACACCGGTTCGCTTCAGGCCTAAACTTGCCTTGCTTGCACCGGTACAGTCACAGACGTTTAATTCACTGCGAATAGTGTGATGTTTTATAATAATTAATTCAATTTAATGCTAGATTTACGGGCTGGGTTAATTTAACTTATGATTTTGATAATTAATTATGTAACAATGTAAAAGCACACCCATTTTTACTGAAGAACGTTTAAATGGCCAAATGCTGAGTGTGTGTCGTGCTCACTTCAATATGGATGGGTGTGCGGTCGCCGTGCGCGGACCTAGTGCGTTGCGACGTGCACTTGGAGTAGTGTATGTATTGAAGGGTGTGTTTATTGACAGCTGGCGCGCGTCGGGCGGAGGCTGCTGCGGCGTCACCTAACCGATTTATATACACTACGCATTACGACCTCCTCTGACTGTAGATCTCTACTGGCCTGTGGCGTCGCGCCGCCCGCTGCGGTGACGTCACAGGCCAGTAACGCCCCCCCCTACTTTAAGATTGAATAAGAAATATGAAATGAATGTATATTTGTGCCGACAGCTGCCGCGCTCGCTCGCCGATTAAATGACGAATGAACTCTTTCCGCGAATGTCGCTGTCGGAACAAGCGTGTGAGCGTATTAAAGCTAGTACAAGATAATAAACATGTTTTTTTTGTTTCATCCACTGTGGATTGGATCCGATCGGAATGGGCTCGTTGGGCGAGGGCCGGAGGTGAGGCCGAGCTAGGAATACGGATAGGATTCGCTTACGAAGGATAGGACGCGCTCGCCGCCCGAGGAATTCGGGATCCGTTCAGGATATCGGGATCTAACTGGATTGTCGGATTTGGATTTTAAAGGATTTGTTCATTTATTCAGCACGGATCCGAGGATCTTTGGTATGATTTTGATACTATTGCAAAATAATCTTATGTCGAGTGCACGCTCCGAAGTTTGTTTTCAATTTGCTTCGCTCGTTACACGAGACAGCCACTAGTCTAGAGCTAACGACTCATTACGAGCATGCTTCAGCTTAACCTCCCCTTCCGAGCGCCGACTTTCCATCGTTACCTTTGTGACCGCGATTTATTTGCGCTTGCGCAGCACTCCGTCCTCGAGGGCCGCGCAAACGCCGTAGACGAAGTTGGCGAGTCTGTCAATTGATTAGTTTCGTGAAGTGATTCAATAAGGTTCAGCCTACTGCGTATCGCCCGACAAGTAGGAATTATACTTTGAGAATTGTTATTTGTACATGTGCATTCCACTCTGACTTGATGAATTTTAATAAATACTATACTGAAAATGTTTTACTTGTTACTCCACTTTTATACCTCATAAACGACGTTTGAACAGGGACACCACAAATGTATTATTGAACTAATCTTTATTCACAACGATAACATACTGGCAGAGGTTACAATTTGAACCCCGAATGTACAGAGCACACTCCGAACGTCAAGTTCTCGTAGGTGACCTGCCTGAAGCCGGCGTTCTCTATCATCTCCTTAAATCTCTCCTGAAATAGTATACAATCAAATTTGGTACTTAACTTCAAATTATAGTGGTTCTACATCATGTTACAAAGATAACTAAACCTGATCGGGAAACTGTCGGATGCTCTCTACAAGGTACTGGTATGGCTTCCACTGGCCCGCCACCAGTTGGCCCAGCACTGGGATCACCTGGAACGAGTACTGGTCATACATCCTGCAACAATGTCATGTGATTTATAAAATGTTGTTCATTTGATCTAGCCAATCTCCATAACTGCTGTACCGATGTGTATGAAACTTTAACGTTGGCTACATTTGTCATATTATACATCTATTAGCATAAATATATTTTATGCATTATATTACCACTGCAGTTGTGCATTGGGAAGCTGGCTAAACTCTAAACACATAAAGCGACCTCCCGGCTGCAATACTCTGTACGCTTCTTCTAAAACCTGCAAATGTATATTGATATAGAGCCAACACGTCACGAGTCGGAAACACCACTTACAAATTTATGTACCACTTTAGTGACTGCGATATGAGAATAAAACATCATAATTGCAATCAAGTTAAACGGAGCTACTACTGCTACTACCTTATCGACATGAGTGCAATTTCTTATCCCAAAAGCGATGGTGTATGCATTATAGCTGTCATCGGGTAACGGCAACTTCTCAGCATCGGCACACAACCAGTCTATGGAAACTAGAGGATCATTGGCGTAGCCCTGTCTAATAAAGGGTAATGATTTAAAATAAGCCACAAGTTGAATTTAGATTGTAAAAGGATGCTAATTCCTTACCTCTCCGCTCTGGCTTTCCCAACGTCCAACATGGCCTGGTTAATGTCGCTCACAGTGACATGGCTCTGTTTCTCTGCAGCCAGTTGGCCCAAGTTTCTTATATAATTTATATATCTGAATGTGATATCACCTAGACAATTGAGGTCCAATATCATATATTATCCTAGTCATGAGAATTGTAACTATTTATATATAATTATTTCTAAATGAGTCCTTTTGTCATGTTCGAATCCTGAAGAAAACACATTAAAAGAAATGTGTTATAAAAGTCTGATCACTTTCCAGTATGAATTGTTTGTTTACCTGTACCACCTGCCATGTCCAGTAACTTGGTGCCAGGGGTTGGGGCAAGTCTTTGCATCAAAATATCCTTCCATACTCGGTGAATGCCCAAGGACATTACATCATTCATTAGGTCATATTTATCTGCTACTGTTTCGAATACCTCATGTACTGGAATTAAGTAATATTATATTCTATTATAGCCAAGTGCTAACCAAACCACTAAAGTATTTTTATTCAGACACAGGGTTTAAGGTCTATTCATTTAGCGTAAGGAGCACAAGAATCCGTCGAACAATCTTCCAGTTAGAATTACAATAACAGAATTTTAACTTAATCCGTTTCGACAAAATCCTTATTTACTAAAATAGTATACAAAATAAGTAACCCTAACCTTTCTTGGTTTTTTCCTCCTCATCAATCGTTTCAAAGCCGAAATGTGTTTGTTTTCTGTTAGTATTTTCATTTTTCTCAACGGTTTGAGTACTTAATGGTCTAATTTGATAAAGACGCTGCGTAGTCTGAACATTTCTGACTCTGATGAGGGCTCTCCTTAATGCCATTTTATCAATTTCTTACACATCAACTTATCGAAATGTATATTTTCAAAATAATCAGATCTGTCATTTGAGGAGCGGGTCGTCAAAGTCAACAGTCAACTGTAAAACGTCAAACTCGTTCTTAACAAGGAGTATCTATATAATATCTACGTGTTGCTTGTAATCTTTTATTAAATAAATGAAGAGACCCACTTGGCGATTTCTGAGCTCTATGGACTGTCGAGAGACCTTATCCCTACATCACATATATTTCTAACGAACAGTGATTATGTACAATAAATATAAATCGCTTTGCATTAATTCCTTAAGATAAAAGTGCTTATAACACAAACTGTGTCAACGTATAGAACGCCTACATATGTTTCTCTTTTTAATTTTAGTTTATGGTTCGGGAGTTCCAATGCTTAGAACAAGTTAATAATATATTTGGATGTTCCTCCAAATCTATGTATCATCCAAAATACCAATTACGCATTACATCATTCTATAGGCTTAGGAATTATTAATCATTGTATTCGTTAAATTCATAGTTGGAACTTGTGCTTTAAATATCTGGCAATGAGTGCATTTCTAAATAAACACATATTTTATTTGAATTTTACGGAAGGTAAATAGACAATCAAATATTCGTTCGTATACATTATAGAACATTTATCGGCTGATGCTCGACCATGTAATTTAAAACACGAGGTGATTTAGAAATGATATAGTAACATCAGAATTCAGAAATCTATACACTAAAACGATCCCTGTCTTCAGTGTTGACCGTGATCGCAGTTGCAGATCAATAAGAAAATTTTGGCCACCGAGGCTTGACCCGTTATTTTCACGCTAATGCATATTATCTAAGAGATATCTTATCGTTAGCTCAGTTTATTGTGTTACGCAAAGGTGCTGTATACAAATTAAGAATTGGTGAGTGACTTATTTAATTCTAAACGCCATTGTTCATTTTTAGGTAATTTATATATACTTGCTTCAATTTTAATTAGAGTTCTTGAAATTCTTATTTACTAAGTGGTACATATCGTTTGTTTATCTGGCCAATTACTTAATTAAATATTCTTAAAATAGTTATTGTTGAAACGAAAATATTAGTTTTACATTAAGATTAGTCGTGATGATATTGTTTTTATGAATTTTTACTGTAGGTACGTAGAAATAATTGGACGTTATGACTACATAGACGAAACATATGTTTTCATTACTATTTTTGATTTATACATTTTTATAGAGAAGTGTAATTAATGTTGAGATGCTTGACCTTGGCGACTAACACTGTGAAAATTGTGAGCAATTATTTCTTATCGCTTAAATTCCTGTTTAGAAATGTTAAGTAAATCGCGACTTCACGTAGCCTCAATCTGAATATTTTGCTATATCTAAGGAGAGACATTATTTCATTATATTTTATTGTTTAGTAATCATGGAAATGACTTATTTTTACATAACTCAAGAATTTATTGGTTCATCAACAAAATACACAATATAAATCGGATTAAACATGCATCAATCAATGCTGCTCTTATCTCTCAAACATTCCGATAGGCACCTGTTCTAGATAGGTAAATTATTCAGTTCGTTTTCAAAGTACCTCATACACCCGTCTTCGCCTATGGGTTTATAGTATTAAATAGGAATACCAATTTTAAGGTTATTTCTACCCCTTTAGTAGGTAAAATGCAAGTTTTGGCAGAACAATATCGATTGAGTAAACATTAGTTAATTTTCACTGGAAACATATAGAATAGATGAAAGTTTTTCTACAGTTTTAATTTGTTCAAAAATTAGTTTGCACTTCGCAAGAATCTCGCGTTCAGAATTTCAGATTGATGACGCCTTTGTTTAAACAAATAACGTGATGTGCTATTTGTCGCCGGTGAAATCCCTTCCTAACGTTAGTTAATAACATTTATCGAACTTTGACCTACTCGGAGCCGAGGCCCGTTTCCGATAAAGTATGCTTACAGCGCTACGGTAAAATATCATAGCAATTACGAATTTCAACGATATGCTACACTCTTATGAGTTTGCTTCATAAGTAGATATACCGCGTCTCGATTTCAGTTTTAGAACTTCCATCGATACTAACCAATTAAAATTGAAATGAATTTTATACGAAAACTTATACACTTTATGCCAGTTTGTTCCCGTTGATCTCTGTATCGGTACAATGTGATTATTATTTAGAACAGGCGAACAAAACGCAAATCTATCTCTCTAAGATTCGTAGGAAGCTGAGATGTCGCAGCGCACAGTTCTAAACGAGCAGTACAAAGGCCTAGTGGAGCGGAGGTCCATCCCGGCGGAACTGCACCAGCGCGAAGGGGGTCCGTTCGCCAGCTGCGAATCGCTGCTGCCCATCCATTGCTGCTCCCCGGAGCTGGTGCAGCAACTCTCGGCGACCACGCACCACTATTGCGACTTGTTCTCGCAGCAGCTGCTAGCGCCGCTCGAAGAGCTCGCCTACGTGAGGCTCGATACGGACACCGCCGAGAAGGTGCACGAGATTTAATTTGTTTTGTTTATTTCTTGTCGTGGTAATGGCTCAATTAACGAGTGGCGGCGTGGGCAAACCTGTTCGGCCTAAAGGCCCCTCAGGTGAACAGTGGTGCGCAACCTGTAACTACAGCGCGGCTGTGCGGGTGGGTTTTATCCGAGGTTGTGGTAGGCGGAGGAGCAAGCTTCGACTCGGCCTGGACACATCGTACTAAGCGAGGTGTGTGGGCGGGTGGAGCTGCGCGGGATGGTGGTCAAACCTCACCGGGGGGGCCCTTTGGGGAAGCCCGGCGGGGATTTAGTTCTTGTTAGACGAGTCAGTGTTTTATTGCCGCATAGACACTTCTCTAACAAGGAATACCTACGAAGTATGTGTTGCTCTTACAAATATATACAACTCATGCGGATACAAACATTTCATCATGGCAAAGTCATTCCTTCAAGTCATTGGGCACAACTATGGCCGCCTCAAAGTTTCATTTTCTACGTGGAATGCATTCTCATCGACCCAGAACTTTACGTAAGAATACTCAAGAAATCGGGTTACGGGGACTTGCTGGCAAAGTTAAAATACAGTTCGTGTCGTGGCAGGTGTTCCTGAACCGGACCAAACGCATCCTCGTACTGTCGAGCGACGGCGTGCTGGCGCAGTGGCGCTGCGCCCCTACCTTTGAGTCGACAAACCTTTACATCGCGGGAGCGCCCATAGTCAACAAGGACGGTGGCGTCGTCTCCCTGGTCACGGCCAAGAGAGGCAACAACTACGCCGTGTCCAACGTTGAAGTACGTAACATCAAAATAACAATTGTTTTCTAAAATAGCAAAAAAACCGACTTCTACATAACTTTCACTAGCAGGTGTTACAGCTACTATGAGTATTATTATTTCAACCACAAAACGAGTGTATAATGTAATGAACAAAAAAATATCGCTTGTGACGTTCCGGTAACCACTTCAGGGTGAAGGCGGGTACTTCGAGACGTCTAGCCCGTGGGAGACCCTGGACATCGGGGACGCCCGGTTCGTGTACGGAGATAAGACTTTCGGGTCGCGCGACGAGCTGCGAGCCTATGTAGACGCGCTGCCGCCACCCTCGCTGGCCTCGCCGCCTCGGGCGCTGCTGCTGCGCGGGCGGCGGCCGCGCCTCGTACTTCTGGCTGACGGAGGACGCCAGCTGATGCACCTGCATCTGTCAGGCGTGCTCGTCGACGACATACAATACTTGTAGGCAACGTCTCAAATGTCAGCGAAATTAATAAAGTGCGGTACTAACTCTTAGGCTGTTTATCTACCGCCGCCGTCACTGTCATGTCACCGAGAACGAGATGACAGCGCTAAAGCGGTGCATACATTTACTTAAGTCGCGTGTCCACTACACATCCGTCACCCGAGCGCCGTCATCCCGGCTGCCGAAATTGCGAGTAGATCGGCGTGACCGCTAGAA
This sequence comes from Hebomoia glaucippe, assembly GCA_025727935.1. NCBI lineage: Eukaryota > Metazoa > Arthropoda > Insecta > Lepidoptera > Pieridae > Hebomoia > Hebomoia glaucippe. The sequence continues at coordinate 6,920,829 of JAOSYY010000015.1, forward strand.
CGTGGCCCGAGATTTCGGCGGGCCGATGTGCCGGCAATACAAAACACGTACGAACTTGTCCACACATTACCGTCGCCGTCGCACCGTACACAAGCTCAGCTATTATGTCTGTCATCAGTTATCATAATATATCATTGTAATAAAAATGGCCAAAAATTTGAATACGAATTTATTCATTAATAGAAGTTATAGAAAGTAAAG
>JAOSYY010000015.1:6937387-6952563 GCA_025727935.1 Hebomoia glaucippe
GTGATAGTACTAATGACACCTTTGATGACAGGACGGAAAAGAATGGTTCCTGACTAAAAATAGACATATTTTTAATAGTTTTTGATACCATTATTTACGCTCCATCTTGTAAGTACAAGTTAATGAAACCATACTTTCGTAAAAAATACATTACTTTACTAATTAAAGAACCAGCAATTAAGCATGATAACAAAAACAGTAGGACTAACATGATGGAGCGAAATAACGGTAATAAAACGTTTTATAAATATGCTTTTTTTATTCAGGATCGAATTATATTCCGTTCAAAGGTGTCATTAGTACTATCACTTGTCTTCGTATTCGGGAGCAGTCCCCAAACATCCTGTATATGTGTACACTAGGAGGCACGGTTGTAATCTATGTCAGTCATAAACATGTTGAATCATTCTATACATTTTTTTAAAATTATTTCTAATAAAAATATGAAACATAATATCTAATATTGAAAATTCTCGTGTCGCGGTGGTTGTTACGTAACTTCTTATAAACGGCTGGACCGCGTTTCATAAATTTTTGTGTGCATATCGAGTAGGTTTGAGTCAGTCAACATCTAATTTTCGTACTCCTAAATGAGAAGGTTGACTCGCCTATAAAAAATCTTTTAAGCTTTAAAAAACACATACAACCCTAAATTCTCACCTGTCCACCACAAAGCCTTATTTTATAGTAATAATTCTGGGTGAGCTACTAATATATATAATAGGTATGAATTTATATATCGATGACAACTATAATGAAAATTCTCAGTTAGACAAAATTACAAAGCAAATCAAACAGATATTTGAAAAAAATAATTTAGGAAACATAGGGAAACACTCGTATCTAGAAATTTCTTCAAAGAACAACAATAACATATCTTTTCTGCGAAATAGGTTTTATCAAATCACTATCTACGTCTCGTATCACAACATCGTTAGAATATAAATCTAATATTTTTTTTGCGTTTTGTACGGTGCGTAAGGTTCCGCGTGTACATAATCTTTGAATATATCAATTATGTTCAGTTGGCTTATTCATGTATATTTCGAGCTTTCGCAAAAGAATTATATATTTTTATGCGATAGGAAGCCAAACGAGCATACAGTTCACTTATGTTAAGCGATTTCTGTCGCCCATGGATGGATCATTGGATCTAAGAGACGAATTGACAACCTTAAGGCCTAGGCCAATATGGCCAACATTTGGCATTTTTAGGACGTTCTGCTAAATTTATAGACTGGAATCGAACCGCAACAGCACTTCACGACTTTGACGCACGACGACTTTTTCATTCATTAAGTTAAAATTCCCATGTATTTTAATGTAATCTTTCAAGTAGCAAAATAGTGTTACCAATATCCAACTATAATTTCCCCTCATCTCACTGTTGAGTAATGGAATGAGTTCTGTAATCGGGTCACCCATAAATATCGCTTTTATGCAACAATCAGTTAGAACAATGTGTAACTTAGTTATTTTAATAGCCACGCATACATTATACGATATTATTCCTTATTTTAATATCGCTAGGAGCCAAATCCCTATACGAAAATAGTTAATGTATCGACAGGAGTATTTATTAATATTCGTTTAGAGACAGGCGACTTGAGAAGTGGGCAGTTATAAGAATTTATAGATTCATTTGTTGAAGCTTTTTTGTTTAGGGACGTCGTACTTAAGGTGAAAAGTGACTTCGGAAGTCCTTTATGGGGCGGACGTTAGTAAAACACGAGATGATAATTCTTGTCTGCCACAGTTAAGGAAACAGACCTAATTTTGTACTGTATACTTACATTAAATAAAGTCCAAAATAAGTGAATATAAAATAGAACAGTATATTTGAGCCGCTTCTCAAGAGAAAATTGGAGATTGGGTATTTCATAACTCCAAATAGACAACACTTTTATATAATCTATCTATTGGTAAAATCGTAAATTATTACGATAGAACGCTGCATCTATTCAGAAAACCTTCTTTAGTATACAGGATGTTAGAGGACCGCTCAAAAAAACAAACACATATGATAGTACTAATGACTCCTTTGAAGATGGCAAGGAAAAACATCGATCCTGACTTCAAAAAAAAAAAACATATTTATAAAACATTTTAATAGCGTTATTTACGCTCGATCTTGAAGTACAGCTAAATGAAACGATAGTTTCATAAAAAATACATTACTAAAACAAAAGAACCAGCAATGAAGAATTATAACAAAAATAGCCGGACTAACATGATGGAGCGAAATAACGCTAATAAAACGTTTAAAAATATAGGATCGAATTTTTCTATCATCCAAGGTGTCATGAGTACTATCATCTGTTGGTTTTCGGGAGCGGTCCATAACGGGTATCAGGATACCCGTTATGTACAATATAATTTATTAAAACTCAGGACATATTTATCGCCGTAAACAATGTTTTTTCGATAATTAGGTGAATATTAGTTATATTCTTTGCTCAATAGGCATAATAATTTGTTGCTGGTATCAATCTGTCACTTGCAGGCATTGTAAAAGACGTTGACATTGCCTGGAATGACATAGCGTCCTTCTGGGAGGTGATGGGGAGAAAGGAAGCTGCGGAAAAGCTTCGAGGTCACCATGACTGGATCCCATCAAGGGCTAAGGACTCGAGGTCTGGAGACATACTCATATCTTTCATTTCCTGTAACCACCGGGCCTCAGTAGTTTTGGAACCGCGATCCCGGGGTTCCCCGGCCGCTGGGAAGGTAGGTAAGTAAGGAGGCTTTGGTAACTATGGTCTGGCGAATCCCACATATCCAGTACGCGTAATGCATTACCTCCTCGTCAAAAACCATATCGATTGAATAAAACTTGTCTTTAAAATTCTAAATAAGATGTATGATGACAGACGTCTAGACCAGTTGATATGCAAAAAGTGAAAGTAATAAATTCCACAAAATGTTATTGGAAACGCAATCTCGTCGATTTAAAATATCAATGTGTACATCTATACAAACAAATGGAGTTTTGTAATATTAGATGCATCGATACTGCGATACTTGTACCGAAAAGCGATTTATCAAATTTTTATACAAACAATAAATTTTGAAGGGATAGAATGTAGGATTTGCGAACTCATATTATTTTTCTACAATTAGTATATATATTTTTTCATATTTTTACACTGACACCAGCTCGTGCCAGCGGCTTCGCTCGAGTTCATTTCGATTTTTACATCTCGGATTATGTTATTGGACTTATAGTAAGGATACGTATTTCTTTTTTTTAATTTAATATAGCCTATAAGCCTTCCTGGATAAAATTACTATACAACACTGAAATAATTTTTCAAATGGCAAGCGGTTCCTAAGATCAGTGTGCTTAAATAAAACTCTTCAGCTTTATAACATTAGAATAGATCGTAAAAATTAATGTTTCACATGGAATCCAACAAGGCTGAACGAATCTTGTTAAAATTATGATAAGTTGAGAGCGGTTGAACAGATTTCAATGATTTTTGGTTCGTTGGAAGAGCAGAAAATTCATTTAAATGTCGGAAAAACCACTGAACTATATCTTAGTTTTTAACCGATAAGGGGAAAACTTAATTGCCAAGGTTATGGAAATGGGAGATGTGAAGTAACCGACTGATTCAAGTTATTGTCGAATTATGTAATTAAGATTTTTTTATTATTTTTGCTTGTGAATTTTGAAATGTTCATGAACTGTTTAAGCGGTACAAAGTTAGGCGGGACAGCTAATTATCAATTTTAGTCGAGACAATTTGAATAATACAAAAATAGAGAGGATGCATACGAGGAGTTTGGGGATTGCTCCTAAAAACGAAGACGAGTGATAGTACTAATGACACATTTGATGAAGGGATGGAAAAACATCGATCCTGACTAAAAACGACGTATTTTTAACACTTTTTGTTAGCATTATTTTCGCTCCATCTTGTAAGTACAGCTAAATGAAACGATAGTTTCATAAAAAATACATTACTAAAAAAACCAGCAATGAAGCACGATAACAAAAACAACTGGAATAACACGATCGCTCCATACTAAGGGTAATAAAATGTTTTAAAAATATTATTTTTTTAGTCAGGATCGAATTTTATTCCGTCCCTTCATCAAAGGTGTCATTAGTACCATCACCTGTCTTCGTTTTCGGGAGCAGTCCCCAAACACCCTGTATAATGTTATTCTAATGATAAAGTGAATTGAATATGTATATAGACATGTGGATAGTGACGTCACGATTCTTACAATTTGCGGTCTCCTTATGAATATTGATCTTGGATCAACGTCACCACGCTCTTTGCTTGATTAAGCAATTTTAATCGTAGTTTTGGAGACAGACGATTTTTTTCACCTGACAGTAGAAACAGCTCACTGTTAGTAATATAATAAGCTCTCGACTTATTTTTATTTCGAGCATTCGGAAATTCACAGCGGCGAAACTCGCATTACAAAACTTCACGACTTCCGTCTATGAACGGTGGTACGTGACTCGAGACGAAACTGACGTCTTGTAGAATAACTATGTATACGAAGACAGATTGTATGTTTGAATATCTTATTTCGTGCTGAAGGTTTTAATCTAGTTTTAAGGCTTATAGAACATTTTATATTTGCCATTTTGGCTCTCAAGCATAAGTTTCGACTTGAAACTCAGCCAATCCATATTAATAATTAATCAGTAATGTGCCGTCAACCTTTTGATTTTTTATTTTAAGCATCCAGTAGTTCAAAAATAGAAGCAAATTTGACTGGGAATCCCGTTACAATGACACGAGACTTGCTAATATGGTTAGTAGATTAAAAATTCTCGTCTAGACGTTATAGCCACGCCCATCACAGGTGGTTTTGTAGTTAGGACTATAAGTCGGGACACTTTGATATAAGGTTGGTCGAGTAGAAACATTGCATGACTAGCAGACTTGATTACACTGTTTGTTAGTTCCAAGTGATCATCTTATGACCTAACAGAGTGCCGCGGTTTCGCTCACGATATTGTATGTAGAGATAATAATAGTTAACTTAGAATACTTAGATTTCTCTCTAATATCATGAGTTCTTATAAAATTAGTGATATGTGTCAATGAAAGTTCGATGAAATTCTGTCCAGCTACTTTAGAGATTCTCCGGAGCAGACAGACAGATAAAATATTATAAGTCGTGTTTCTATTATACTAACAACTCCAATTTTATTCATTTGCTTAATACATATATAAAGGTTTAAGAGTAGACAACACAAAGCTACATTAATTAAAATTTGCCCAAACTGTCCCTAATTAAAATGATTTTGTGTGACAAACATACATTTTTCTATCACCAGATCGTAGATATGTTACGACCGTTTGTAAAAATCCGAGATCACAATGCGTATATCGATTCGACCCACTTTGCAGTTTCGTGGTAGATAGCGATTATGCAGTCAGCCAAACGACGTTTTGTATATAGCAATAAAGACGAGAATCGTTAAATAAACACAAATTTCGTGACGCACAAAAATTTAAGAGACGTTGGACAAAATTTATTTTGTCTATGATACTAGATTAGGCGACACGTGCACTAAGGAGCAACTAGAGTGTAATGCCAGTTTTAAGGCTTGTCTCTGATTGTGATTTCTATATCGTAACTTTAGCCATAGTATGGGAGGCTCACCCGTGTGAGCGCTCACCTCGTTTATAAGACTTCCTATGTCCGGTACTCAAAGCCAAGGTCGAGCGCCCTTGGTTAACAGACTTCTGCTCAAAACATCTATTTATTTGTAAAGGTTTCTAGAGCCAAGTTAGTAACGAAGAAAAGCCTTCGAAACATACCTCAAACTGAGCACTGAACGTTTTGAAGACTCCTTCCCATAGGCTGCCCGACTGGGTGAGAACTTGAACTATATCTCCAACGTGTGAAGTCGCCGCGTGCATGAAATGAGCATTGTTGTACACCCCTTCAGCTACTACGCGCCCCCGTGGCGATCTGCAAAACATAATTAAATATATATTATCGGGTTGGGGGGAAGGGGGGAGTTGGCAAACATACATACGGCAAGCGAGTACCGTCGTCCATAGACATCAGCAAGGTCAGGGGACTCGGAGACGCGTTGTCAAACTTTCAGAAAGGAATTTACTCGTTTCTTGCGAGCTACCATGTCGTAACGGTCCGGAAAAACCTTCAGCGAAAATTGATTCCACACAGTGGTTGTGCGTAGAACTGTCTGAGAAAAGGCGCGTTTGTGGAATTTTAGGCATGAAGATGATGAGGATGGAACCTCAGATTTAGTCTCGAAGAGCTGTGATGAAATTCAGCGGCCACGAGAAACTAATGCGCTATTTTTTTTTTCTATTCTATTATTTGAAATGAAAGCGATATTTTTAATTATACAGACCTCGGAGAACGAGCAAGAGTTACCCATACGATATACTGAGTCAGAAGCACATCGTTAATTTGCATACTTATTTTTATAATCATACTAGTTATGGTTTTACGCCATTTGCAATGGATACACTGCATAACAGATTTTTTTGGATCGGAATAGACAAATATCCGATTAAAACCGCCATAAATAAGCCTCAAGAATTATTAAGATCTACTTTAAAAATAATATTTTTCCGACTAACTTACTGATCTCCGAGGAAATTCATCTCGAAAGTATGCTTAAACATTAGATTTTTCACATCGGATTTGAACAAATTTTTTATATTTATAATTAGTAGTAATTTAACTCATTTACATGGGCTGTTCTAAAACATCTAGCGATTGGGTTATCACTGCGTAAAACAACTATGAGATAACGGGCTACTGTTTTGGCCATATCTTGTCGTATTTCGAAACGAATTAATTCTTTTTAGGTTTCATACAGTTTTATACAGAAGGAAAATGTATGTAATGCATTTTCCCGAAGGATACGAGGCTTAATATCATATCATATTCGTGTATTAATGAAGATAAGGTTTAAGTTATCAAGAAACCGAGTTAAAATCACAAATTCAAAGAATTTCAGCTATGAAAAAAATACAATTTATTTTTATAGATGCATGTAACGCAAAGTACAATATTCTTCCCAATATTGCGTTCCGTTCTCAATTCTGAGTGTTGTTCAAATTGTATAAACAAAACTGTTGGACAAGTCTCAAAACTAGACTCAAACTTAAGTCACCGACTTGAATACAAGCCTGAGAATTCCCCAATTATGTTAGCAGAGCGCGATAATTTGCAAGTCGTTAGTTTCACACATAGATGAAGTGTAGAATAATATAATACCCTATTTAGTAAGAAATGTATGTTTAATAAGACAATGAACACAGGCCTTATTTTATGCTTTGAGGTAGGATTTATTGTGAATTTTGCAATAAACAATAAAGATATTCAGGAATACCTCTTTGCCTTTTGTATTTCCTTTATTACTTTTCTGTTTCAATTAGGTCATAAGTAAAAATGCTTTGGTATATAGAAAAAATATATATTAATATATCGCGAAGTCAAATAGTAATTTAATATTTGTGAACGAAAATAGATAATATTTTACGAACAAATATATGATACGATTCTTTTCTCGATTTTTACACCTTAGGTTAAATTATTGGACTTTTAGTAAAGATCGCTAATTATTTTGAAAATATAATATAGCCTATAGCTTTCCTCGATAACAGTACTATCCAACATTGGAAGAATTTTTCAAATCGGACCAGCGGTTCCTGATATAAGTGCGTTCAAACAAACAAATTATAAGCATACATTTAATACATGATATATAATTATACATATATAAATAGATGAAAACTAAAAATCAAAATCTATATATTAATGGGTCAAGCGAAAACTTCAGTTCATGTTCTAAGTATTGTTTTGCATAGTAAGATTTAACATAGTCATAGTTTGTATGAAGAATTTTAAAAACTTACAGTCAAACTTCGACCAAGGAACTCTCAATAGGTGTAGTAATTAATTCGAATTAAAAGAAACAGCGATTTCAAATCAAAACTAGTGCAAAGTATTACAGTTACTTGAAGACGTCATTTGCAATTGAAATTATTTAGCCAAGGGGAAACTTAGTCAAACACCATAAATATACTGTTAGTATTGACTTGCTAATATGGAGAAATTATATTTGTCCAGTTTGCATATTAGGTCTAATATCATATATTGAAATACAATGGCAGAGTAATTTTGAAATATCAATTTTTGTCTACTATAAAATTCGGAATACTCAAATTTACCCAAATTTTTTGGTACATATTTTAAGATTAACGTACAATAGAATTCTTATTAACTAATACTATCCAGCATATTAATTGCATTATTGTAACTTTTGAAGGTCTTAATTTCTTTTTTAATCAAAATACTACTCATATTGCTTGTAATATAACAATCTATAGAAGAAGAAATTGTTAAAATCAGTTGATTAATTTCTTAGTTAATCTGTAAACAAACATATACACTCAGAACTATTCTATTTATGTCGTTTGTTTAGATTTGACATAAGATATATATTGTTTTGGACACTGGCTGGTTAACAAATGAAGTCCCTCCTGGACGGAGTAAGCGAGGAATGATAGTTCAAATAAGATATAACCATGTTACACCATGCTAAGCCTCCAACAGTATGCATTTAAATAATATTGAATTTTTAATTCAATACAACCATTAAGCTTTCCTGTGTGCTGACCTTTCGGCATTTGACAAAAAATTCATAAAAAACTAAAAGTAATTAAGTACATAATAACCTTTAATTTATTTTTTCAAGTCTCAAGTTATTATGGTAATCAAAAATCAATACTATTTTTGGAATTATAATATACCAATGTCATTTTGTTAGCAATATGTTGTTTAATTTAAAAATACTTTTTAAAGACTATTGAAACTTAATAGAAAACTACACAGCATTTAAAGCAAAAACTTGATAAGATATTCTCGATGAGGAATTTCTTGCAAACAAAAAAACTTAGACAACACAAAGTTTAATGTTAAACATCAATAGTATTGATATATTGGAATTTTTATTAGCCAATTGGTTATGTTAGCTGCATACAATGTTAATTCATTAATCGTCTTAAATTATAAAGAGAAATTCATACATTCCTATTCGAGAATAAATTATGCTGAGAAATGATGCAATAGCTAGAGAGAATCCTCGAAATAAAAAAATAAAATAATTCCAGTAGCAGAATATCACTAAAAATGACAAATGATTTCATGAGGTTAAGGTCTTAATGTTGGAATGCGTCTCTTAGATTACCTTGTCTTGGAGGTGTCCATAAGCGATAGAAATAGCTTACTATATCTTCGTTTGCCTTCCTATCGTATAAAAAAAATACAAAAGAGATTTCAAGTTGATTATAGGGATTTTATTAAGTTTTGTGAATATTAAAATAGTATCATAAAACAAATGTAACAATTGTAAAATACTTGGAGGCTTTAAGTTAAAATTTACTTTTAAGAGTTCCTAATCAGTCTTTAATACACATATTCTTACAATGTCTAACTTGTCTTGCACTTAAGTTATTTCTTGCTTTGCTACTATTTCCTCATTCTATAGTAAGTTGTGAATTACTATGTTTTATTTTGTTTGTTTTAGACCAATTTAAACATATATTGTTAATATTAGTTTCTTTATGAATACTAAATAGAATCAAGCACTTAGTATAATACAAAAATATTGATGAATATAAATTGCATATGGCTTTATTGGTGCTTAAATTGATCTTGTCTGCAAATTTAGTTTAATTATATATTATTATCAAATGAAATTTTCTCATACTATGAATAATATAGTATAAATATGAACTTAACAAAACGGTATATATTTAACTAATCGTATATATTAAGTTAGTGCCAGCAGAGAGTACATACATAAAAGTAAAAGTTTAAAATATTAAGTATAGTTTACATTGCTTAAGAATTTAGAAGTAACTTCTTGTGTTATTCCCCTCCACTTTAAGTAGTGGGGAATAACCCAAGATTTTGTAGACATGTTATGTCAATCCAAACATTTTTTAATTAATGATAACATGATGTATACAACAATACTATCATAACGATATAATTAAGCTAATGCAAATAGTTAAGCATTACTTAATACACTTTTTAAACACACAATAACGAAGAGTTTTTTGTTATGTTAAAGTTTAAGATGATATATATTTAGATTACAGATAACTAGATAAAGATGAAAACAGCAAATATTTCTAAGTAATTAAGGACTTTGGACTTTTGCCAACATTTACCCAGTATTCACTACTTTTGATGATGGACTGGACTTCTACCATGAAGTTAAACCTGTACATATGCGCGAACGAACGATAAGCATGTAACATTAGTTTTCTAAGAAAATGCAGGTTGTTGTTGTGGAAGAGTATCAGCTGTTTGCACTGGGCTAAATTAATCGTTATGAATTCGCAACAAAAGTAGGACAAATAGCTAACACGTTAGGCGACCGCCGCTCCTAGACAGCGCCGAATACCAATCTATTTTATACTTTTGTTTACACTCCACTAATACAATACCCATGCTTACATCAGAAAACCTGTCAATGTGACAATATAAACGTCTATTTTTTGTGTCTGGAGAACACTGGCCTAAATAACAAAGACATGTCATCCCAATGCTGAAAGTTGCTGTATTGTACATAAACTATCATTACCTCGGAGGCCCTTGGCGATTTTTTCGCTTGTTATTCATATCTCCTTCGCCCGACTGCCCCGGCGGGTAGGCACCTTCTCGTCTACGCGTAGGGACCGGAATTTTGGCTAATTATCACTTCTTTCTTCTACAACACAGTCCTTTCAACTTTCGCGGATGCACAAAACTGCAGTTGAAATTAAGAGTTAACACTGGAAATGCGACAACAAGGATGCATCGAACTCACTAAAGTCTATAACATTAGCCAACAAATATAAAATCAAATATATTTGAGTACAAAATCGCAGTTCGATTTATTCTCGGGAACTAATCCCAAAAAATAAACGGGTTGGCAGATTTCTCGTGCCTGCAATCAGCGCAGGAATACAACATGGCGCTGTGACGTATTCATCAAAAGAATTGCAAAAATTTTCGGATACGTGTTTTGACACACTTAATCTTACTCTTATATTTTTAAAAAGATAAGAGTTTTTTAAAAGGATTGACCACTTTTAAAAATATTACAATAAATAATGCATTAATTAATAAGGTCAACTTTTGACTGATTTCCACTTCTAAACTTTCAATATGGCGAATAAGGTACTTGACTTTTAGAGTTGCCATTTTGCAATATTAAAGAATCCATATATATTTTTATCAAAATACAAGGCTCCGATAAAACGTGAATTATGGAATGTATATTAAAAATAAAATATAATACGAATACCTTCTACATACATATATTTTAGTTTATACCCATATGAAACAGTTTAGAAAATGTTTACTTTCTTTGTCATACGAATCGAAATTATTATCTGTACTGTATATTACAGATGATGTTGAAAATTCGAAGAGAAAGGCAACGCGCGCGCGCGAATTTCAACGACGAGTATGTGACGTCCATGAAGAAAATATTGATCGTTTAGGAATTTCTAGCTCTCTAAAGGAATGAATCCAAAAAATATGGAAAAAATGTCACAGCGCGAAAAATTCGAGTTATTAAATTCGGAATTACGTTCTTTCTATGAGTACTGCAAGGAGGTCGGCATGAGTGATGATGATATGGATATGATTTGCCGTCCTTTGATGAATGCTGTTAGAAGGGCGACTATCAAAAGATGGCGAAGAATCTTTTTATTGTGTATTGTGTTAATGGGGATTGGATATATCGTATGTCAGACGGAATCATTTCAATGGAATATAGCAGCTGTATCGCGGTTAACGCTAATAAAACTTCTGCCTATATGGAACTGGACCCCGCTGTACTACAATAAATGTGTAGTTGAGAGACTCCCAGTGCAGAATTTTGATAGTGAACCTGTTTCTACAAATGATTGTATCGCATGTGAAGCTATCCGTAAGTATTTTAATATTTATAATGCAATGTATTTAAACAAATGACATTAAAAAAAGCGAATGGTATCATATTGTAAAGATTATTTTTCGCATTGAGCGCAAAATTTTTATTAAGATAGGGTATGTGTGAGTAAGTGGATCGACCTGATACCTGGACAGCCCTAATTTTAAAAACGAAAATACATTTCTTATTAAATGTTAGCTAAGTAAGAATTTAAGAATGAAGTATTGCAAAAAACAAACAAATTACATTAAATTCAGATAATTTTTGTTAGTTGATTCTAGATTAATATAAAATTGAAATTGGTTAAGATATAAGCTATTTATTTAAGAACACCCATTAATTATTATAATTGTTTTTTTTTTTACGTTTAATTAGGAGTGAATGTATACAGAGATATTTCTAATTTCTTTTCATACAACAAATATTTTTATCTTTTCCAGAAAACGTAGCTCGTATTTCGAATACTGGCCACACCGAGATCTTAAATCATCATTTACTTCGCGGAGCTCCCGTGATAGTAACGGACGCGTATAACGAATGGGCGACGGGCGAGTACAACTTCACTGGCCTGGTCAGCAATGACGATCGTCTCCGTGAGTCTGTTCCATGCCGCATCCTGACGAACATACGTATAGGGAAACAGCCTATGGACCTCCAGGAAATCGTCTCCCGCATAACAGAGAGCGATATTCCCAGCTGGTTCATCCATTTCCAGAACTGCGATATCCGAGCAGTCAAAACCTTCAGAGTCCTCGCCCCTAGGCCCTACTTCCTGTCCCCAGAAATCCCACCTTCCCACTTCAATTGGTTACTATTATCCAAAAACTACGACACCAGCCGTTTTAAGTATTTAGAATTTGATATTGGACTCATAATTATGTCTCAGCTTAAGGGGCGGAATCTCATACACCTTAAGCCACGTATGCCCTGCGAAAGCATATGTAGTCCGATTAAATTTGAATTACAGCAAGGTGAGACACTGGTTCTCAGTAATTCGTTGTGGGAATTTGAATATATGCCCGGAAAGGGCGAGAACGTCGCGATGATCACGGAAACCGATTGGGTCGAATCGTAACTTTTGGCTGGCGTAACCTCATGATACACATTAATCTGTAGTTAAAATAATTGTGTATGATAACCGTTATTTTTGGAGTAGCTTTTCACAGGGAATCCTTGCTTTTTTTAAAACAATAAAACGCGCCGTTTTCCATATCGCCCGATTGTCCTCGTGATAAATGTCGTGTCGACATTTTAAACCCGTAATTATTTATTGTGCCAAATATAACATTAAAATCGCACAGTATTAAGAGCACACTGAATTAATCTATTGAGAGCACAGTGCACCGTAATTTGAGTTATACAGAGTGTCCCAAATATACGACATAATAACCCACATTCTATCTTTAGTTTTAATTTGAAATAAGTGTGATAAAGACATAGAATTGGTCCCCTATTCCCCGTTTCATTCGCACAGTGGTAACATAATATATAACCTATTTGAATCCATTAAACGCTTTTTTATTATTTCCGAAGCTCAATAATATAATGTATCCAAATTATATCGCCGAATTCTAAAACGTGACTCAAATCGTGATCTACACTTGAGTATTGACATGTCAAATTGTATAAAAACGGTTGGTTCTAAAACAAGATTCATACTTGAGTCACGTCTCGAGTACGGGCCTATATAACTTAGCGTGTAAGTGAGATTTTGAAACGTGTAGCCGTTGAGTTTAATGTAGCTAAGAGAATGTATTAAAAATTATACATAACACATATCAAAAATGCGGAAATTCAAAGGAAATGGAGATTGTTTCTTTGAGATAACAGCCAGGTATTTTTCTCGAGTACTTTTTTTAAACCTTTTTTAAAGGTAACTAGTCTAGTTACAGACACGTGTTCCACGTTGTGACTCAAATTGCAATCTATACTTGAGTACACAAATCGTGTTTTTTTTAATATTTAAAATTCTATTTTATTGCGTGTCAGAGCGTTTTCAAGAATCTCAGTCTGCCGATGTTCGACATAACTTATAATTTTAATTGTGAGTAAAATAAATGATTATTTAAATACAATGTCGTACAAAAGTCGGTTGTAATAAAATTAAAAATAATTTAAGAACGTGATAAATGTTTTTGTGTGAAGTACCTCGATTATATTATGAATATTGCAAGATATTTTCTGTTTTAATAGAAAAACCCTATATCTTTAACTTAAATTGAATTCTGTTTGATAGTTCTTTATGAATGTATTGGAACATATATACATAGTAATTATAAGAGAAAAACAATTTATATTTTTTGTTTGTCACTTTGTTGAGGCTAATTTTCGAAACGGCTGAACCGAGTTTAGTGAGATTTTTATAGGTGGTTACCTCATTTTCTAAGGAGTGTAAGTTTTATTTCATCATTATGAATACAGGATTTTTTGGGACTGCTCCCGAAAACGAAGATGGGTGATAGAACTAACGACACCTTCGCTGAAGGGACAGCTATATGAAACGATAGTTTCATAAAAAATACAGTAATTTACTAAAAAAAGAATCGGCAATGAGGCATGATAACAAAAACAGCTGGACTAACATGATGGAGCGAAATAACGGTAATAAAACGATTTAAAAATATGATGTTTTTTTAGTTAGGATCGAATTTTATTCCGTCCCTTCATCAAAGGTGTCATTAGTACTATCACCTGTTTTCGTTTTCGGGTCCCCAAACACCCTGTATATCGCATCAATGCGGGTACAGCTATACGCTGCTAGTCATTAAAAACATTCAAGTATAAATTAAAGATATATTTAGATGAAATTATATAAAGTAGTTAAATCATTCGACTTTCTCTTTAGGCAATTTTCCTCTGAACCAAAGTAGTAAGTTCTTCAGCGACAGAATGACAGGAAACATGATGGGCAGGAACAGTGGGATGTAGATTGCGTATCTGGAAATAAAGTACTGTATTACAAATGAGGGTACTTCGAAATAATTAATATTTGAAAAATGTATTCCATCCGAGAGCTTCCGTTACGTGAACTGCGTAAACGGTTAAAGTAGATGTATGACGAAATTGTTTTAAGATACGTCCAAAACAGCATAGGTTTTTTTTTTAGTCAAGTGGCTATGAAAACTAACCGGACGTTTTGGCCAAGGGTGCCTCGCGGGGGGCATCGGCCTCGGCTTGGGCTGCCGCAGCTTGGGAGGGCGCTTGAAGAGCGGGACGGATGCTCATCCGG
>JAOSYY010000015.1:6956150-6972966 GCA_025727935.1 Hebomoia glaucippe
AAAAAAAGCAGATATGCATTTCCCATACAAACTGTTTCATTATGTATTATTTAGATTGTGATATGACGTGTAATGTACATATGCATTATGTTCTTAAAGAAAGCCTTTATGTATTTAGACATGTTTTGTAGATATTTATGTGAATCTATACGATCATATGTAAAGATTTAATTATTTGTACGTCTGGTTGTAATAACTCAAAAAATACTTGAATTATTTTATAAAATTAGCGACCTGAACGAAATTTATAATCATGTAGTCTAAAGAATTCTGTACATTTCTATATGTATAACTATTTGAAGCGACAGACGTCTTAAATACAAAATTTTCAAATGTTTTTGTAAATCTAAATCGTTTTCGAATCCACTTGGAAACACAAATAATTTCATCAAAATCGGTCCAGCCGTAAAGGAGTTTAGTTGCCGACAGATACATCGAAGATTTATATACATAAAGATGATGTAGTTCATGTTTATAATTATATTTGAGTGAACCCGCGGGTCGCCGCTAGTATTATAAAAAAATTGTTAGTTGCTTCATATCGTATATGCTCTAAGCATCTTGTGATACATTCCTTAGAGAGTCGTTAATTTGTGTAGTATTTAAAATCTTGATCGTAAAATTGCCGACAAAATTTGGTGACACGCTTTCGAATGATACGAAAATATTGACGTTTGTTTTGACACTTTCTCTACTTTGCATTGAGTTTTAGAAATGTGAGTTATTTTGATATTTATTAATCATGACAAGAGATAAGTTTTGTGTGTTTTTACATTATATTTGCCATGTATGCATAATTGTTACTTAAATTTGATAAAGGTATACAACAAAATGTGTTTTGTACATGCATTAAACTGTACGTAGGTATACAGGATGTTTGGGGACTGCTCCCGAAAACGAAGACGGGTTATAGTACTAATGTCACCTTTGATGAATAGAAAGAAGAAAAGGTGTCATTAGTAGTATCACCTGTCTTCGTTTTCGGGAGCAGACGCCAAACATCCTGTATATTTGGAAAAATTGTATTCCAAATAGTCTACAAGACAATTGTTTATAAATGCTTGTGTTCAAAATACCTTTCTTGTGTCGCCGTCAAATTAAGGTAGCGATATTTTGTGGTGAAGGTTTTTTGCATAATAATTTTATTTGTAGCCTGAATTTAGATTCTGGGAACCAGGTTATCGATTTTATGTATGTTGATTAAATAAATTATTATTTGCTGTTCATATTATTTTGTTTTCCCCGTATTTTTGAATAAATAATATATATTAAGTTGGCAAGCATATTGATTTTTCTAAAATGTATAACTGAAGTCAAAAAGTTATTCATATACAAATTATTAATCTACAAAATTGATATATTATATTAATGCTTATTACTTATCAGAACTTTTTCATGATGCTAATTATTCCTTTCCAAAGTCCTTGCAAAGTTTTATCGCGCCATGACAGATGGAAGTTAAAATTGTCTTCATAAATATCACATTTTTAATTATTATGAAAAATACCTTTATTTCGGTAATAAACTAATGAACAACGAAATTTACAGCTATTTTTCTAATATATTTTCAATAGTGCGCCAAAACAGCTCGAAGTGTCATGGCGGCGAGTGTGACGTCAGTATTTCAAATCGTTTTTATATCTATTTTACCCTGAAATCATGAAATCTTTGATTTTGTATTAGTGTAGTCATGCCTATTATTACCTGTTTAGTATTTAATGAAACCATAGCCATTATTGATATAAAACTTTTATGAATAGCGCCATCTTATGTCACTTCACACAACTATGATTTTTTTTTTTATGAAACTGGCAATAATATTCTATCGATTATCTGTAAAAAAAAATAACCGTCATTGAACACCTGCCGACGGTGCTTAAGTTGATATCGTATTACAGTTTCGAGAAATTATAAATTAAAAGTTGTACAGTGCAATCAATCTTGTGGTTTAATACAAAGAAGAATTAAAGTTTTTTTTGTCGTTGGCTGGAAAATATATAGAAACCGTTTTAAATGGGTACGTTTTGTTACGAACATTGTGTACTTAAAAAAACCTATGTATTTCGTTTATTTTGTGAATTAAAAGATTGTGATAATAGCGATTATTGTCGTTTATATAACTCTTACGGTATTTCGACGTATTCTTGAAACGCAATCTTTAATATTTCTGATAGATTTCAGGAGTGATTTAACATTGTGTCCAGCTAGTTAAATTTATACTTTTCTGTTTCAGTTAAGAATGAACCCGGTTGATAACAATCAATTTGAATTAAGATCGGCAAAACGAAAGATAAAAACCGGCCCCAATGTGTATCTTAACCCTGCTCTAGACCTCTTAGCTAACGAGGATCCTATGTGTAATACAGCGATGGAAATTACACCGAATAAACGACGCAAGAGAACTACAAGTTGTGATATAGCAGCTTTTGAAAATACTGCTCTTGATCTTGGCATAAGTAAAGCGGCTGTCAATGAATTCCTTATTCGGGAACTACAAAATGTCCGTAAAAATGTCAGGGCTTATGAAACTCCGATTAAATCTTTTGAAATCAGTAAAGATGAGGATCCTATATATGCTAATCTTACCGGCGCACCTCCATTACCACCTAGAAACGAGTCTTGTAGTTTTGGAACTAACAGCATGGAAAACTGTCATTATAATGATAGCGTCACACCTGGTATTGACTCAGGAATATCAATTCTCGAGCAAAAATCTTGCAATGAATTGGAAAATAATGATCTATCCGCAATTAATAAAACGACAAATGTACAAACAAATGTCACTAATCAAGTGTTTATAAACAACTCGGCTAATCTCAATTTAAGTTTTATTGATAGACTAGCTTTAGATTCCCCGCAGCCATCCAACCAGTCTTTATACTTAGACGATGATCTAAATGAAAGCAACATAATGGAAATAAAAACTATAACAATCATAACAAAGAAAAAGATAATACCAAAGAAGAACACAAATCCATTCCTTGATCCAAACTTGAATTTAAATTCGGAGATATCAGGAGAAAATCCATTTGCTGAACCTGCCGAGATAGAGTATAATGAAGAAGCCTTAAACAGACCTGTACAATTACCCATGCCAGGAAATCCGTTAATGCCCAGAAGATTATTCTTGAACGACACAAATAGTACTATATCCACAGTCAATGACCATGAGCATTCTCTGAACACCGAAAGCCATGAATATGAGAATGTCGATTTTAGGTCAGAAAGTCCTATTTATGAAAACATCGATGAAATAGCCTGTGATAATATGGTGTACAACAAACAGAGCAAAGTATTAGGACATGACGTTTCCAAATTTAATGCTGTTGACATCATGAATCTTAATAAATCACAAGCGAACAATTCAAACGAATCCACTGACAGTAAGAAACATTTGAAACATCATATTATCAAAGCAAGCAACAAGTTATCAAAGAAAGTTTTTAAAACGTTAAAAAAGACATTTAAACCTGAAAAAATTGATCATAATACGACATTGAACCCTTATGAAGTACCCCGAAAGCCTCCTAAAGAGAAAGTTGAGAAGAAAGACACCGGTATCGAGAATCCTGCATTAAAACTTGATAATTCAGATGATATAGAAATTGAAGAATTATGTGAGAATGAAGATGAACAATACGAGACGATAAAAACTATTAGAAATACACAGTTAAATACAAACGTGACACCGCTTAAGGAAAGATCGAATGATAATGATTTATCCCACAATAGATCCACTACTCCTGGTAAAAAGGTGCGTTTTGATTCAACGTTAAACAGAGAGAAAATTATAACAGGCGATAGCTTTGATGGTGATATCCAGAGTCCAGGATTCGATGCGAAAATCGATACATACCATGATGAACTGGAAAATTGTATTAACGAAAGAAAATTTATTCAACAGAATATGACGTAAAAGTATAATTTTCTTATATTAATCAAGAACTCACGTAATGTATTGCTCATTGTAATGGTATTTTGTTATATACATAACCAAAAATCTCAAGCCAAAATACTGACTGATATTTTTTAGTATATAATGTATTTTTATAAGTATTATCGCTAGTATGAAATCTGCTGTGCAGTGTTAAAACGAAAATAAATGACTAAAAATGCATAATTTACCAAAGCGAGAAACCACTTTGTTTATTCTACCATTTAGTGGGGTACTTTTGATGATCAAACATTCAAAAATTTTGTATATCTGTTGTTATTAATAATTAGGTATAAAATAACTTATTTTTATAATTGACATAATGTTAAATTTAAGACCGGTTTTTACATATTTCTTGCCTTAAATAATTTATACTTATTTATAATTTATTTTTACGTTAATAAACTATATTGCACTTTCTTGTGTACTATTATCCTAAGAAATCTCATGCAGCGGTCAGCTTTAAACCCAAAAATGTATGAATATTCCTGTATCAATTATGACTCAAATGAAATTCTGTTCTTTGCTTGTTTATCAGTTTTTTGTCGATTGCCTTCGACTACTACAATAACAAATTTGTATTGTATCTTATAAGTTGAGATATTAAAAACTCAGTCATACAATTTCTTCATACCCGTCGAACCAGTTAATTTTTGTATAATTAGGTTATTTTGAAATCATTATACTTACTTTGAAGTGACATAGACCACGAACTTTTTGTTAAGCGACGTAAAATCAACATGATTTCTATTAAGTCATAAAAAATATGTCGTAATACTTAAAAGACTACTTAAAATATGAGTTAAAGGAAATATTAGTTAATAAGAACCGTCTCATAAACAGTATTAACCTTGACAGCAATTGCAAGAGTTTATTGGATAATCGCTGTGCTGTGATGCGGCTGCAGTCAACATATTAATGGGCGTTTTAAAAATAGATTAGACTATGCACTTATAAACCATAGTATGAAATACTTAGATCTTGAATATTAAATAGTTCCATAAAATATTAGTGTAGAGGAAAGGTTTGTTTGTTTGCATTGAATTGGCTCCGAAACTACCCGACCGATTGGAAAAATTCTTTCACTGTTGAGAAGGTACACTATCTCTTGTGAAGACAGGCTATGTTATACATATAGAATGTTCGGGGACTGCTCCCGAAAACGAAGACAGGTGATAAAAATAATCGATCCTGATTAAAAAGAACATATTTTTAACACTTTTTATTAGCTTTATTTAAGGTCAATCTTCTAAGTACAGCCAAATGAAACGACAGTTTCATAAAAAATACATTACTTTACAAAAAATAAACCAGCAATGAAGTATAACAAAAACAGCTGGACTAACATGTTGGTGCGAAATAACGCTAATAAAACGTTTTAAAAATATGTTTTTTTTTAGTCAGGATAGAATTTTATTCCGTCCCGTCATCAAAGGTATCATTAGTACTGTCACCTGTCTTCGTTTTCGGGAGCAGTCCTCAAACACACTATATTTTCAAAAAATTTAAGATCCTTACAAAAACTCCAATAATATATGAAATGTATATATGTCCATGGTGTAAAAATCGAAATAAACCCAAGCGAAGCCGCTGGCGGAGGCTAGTACGCTATAACTTAGTATTTAAGAATAAGTCTTTTAACAGTTTAGGTATTCATTTGTAGCCATAGCCGGATTTAACATAACCACTGCCATAGGCTTAGTACTCAGTTCGTAGCAATAATTATTTCACCATTTCGAGAATCAAAATAACCTTTCCACATATTTAAGGATTCTAGTACATTGGCATTGTAACGGATATATCCTCACCTTCCTGTATTTGGCATACTAAATGCTAATAAATATTTTACGAGTGTATCTTGCTGTTGTAAATGCTTTGGTAATGATTTATATACTATATACTTTTTGCAAATATTACTTCCAAGTTTGGGATGCTTTTCTCACTTACCTTACCAATATTAAACTTTTCTCAAAATTATAACGAACTATTTTAAAATTCTAAAGATATTCATCAAATTTATCATTACACAACGGTAGCTAACTGTTTTATTTGCGATAATTTCAAGTCTATACATAGATTTTCATTTATGAAAAATTAGACATAGCCCCCATTCTCCTAGGTATTCAAATAAACAGACTTAGTTACTTTACTGGATTATTTAAATGTTGTTACGTATTCCTAAACGTATAAATATACTAATAATAAAATAATAGCTTCCTGAAGGGTGGCAGAAATTTGTTATGAATTGTAATATACTAAAATTCAAATAATAATAATGATAAATTTCTGATAGTACGGCCATATTGTCTAGGACAATGTCCTAAGCTATAGGTATCTTAAGTGTCGATAGCAGATAAAGTCTGTCAATAAATGTAGAGTCGGTAATGTAGAACGACTCTAAGTTGCAAAACAACTATGTATTGTACAAATACAAATAAAACGTGAAGTGTTATTGTAACAAAACTCACTAAAAATAGCCAATGATCAATGTTTTGTTTGGGCTATTGTAAAAGTAACAATTTCATATGAATTTTAAATTATTATTTTTGTCTATTGTCGTGTTAATACGACAAATAGGTCAGTCAATTTAATCTTAGGCTCTTAGGTATGCCCTGATTTGTTATTCTAGGCGATTGTCTCCCCTACTATATATCTACTTATCTTCTCCTTCTTACTGAAATTTTGAAGTATTATATGCTTAATTGCTTAATCTCATAGCTTGTTTGTTATTCATGACTTCGTTCGCGTGGAATTTATCTTGATCATCGTTAAAATAGGATTACTTTCCGCCTCTTTCATGTATAATTGCTCTAGTTCCAAGAGCGTATAAAAATTTAATTTTAATAGACTATCAAGGACAAACAAGGATCGCTAATTAGGATTTTTATAACTTTTTTTACGTATAACGAAATAAGTAAATAGTTATTGGAACTCAAACTCCGTAATGTAACTTCCTTTGTTACATCTGTAAAAAAAGTCGTAACGTCATTTTTCCCGCGCTCCGCGTTCCACTGGCGTCCGTCGCTTTACGCATGTCTCCTTCAGGCCTCCAGTATTGAATGGACGACGCGGCGACCTAGCGCGATTTAGTATCGTCGCTACAATTCTTCAACGTATTGATTTCCGTCACCAACCTACCCAGCAAAAAAATAAGTGATATAAAAATCAGTAATACAGTGCCTTGTAGTGTGTTTATCATCGATTCCTGGTAAGTAGGTCAAAGGTGATTAATTATAATCCTATAGAAATTCACGTTACAACGCGATTTTGTTAGGTGTTGTGTTTTTCATTTGTAGGTGTTAATCTTTTAAGCGGTAAAAATGAATGGATTTGTATTGCTTTCGAAGGAGGTTGAATGATGCGTTTGGTTTGTAGAAATGTAACTATTTTTTATTAATTTTATTCCCGTGAATCTCAGACAAAATAACGTCCTTTGTATCATTGTTTGTTGACTACGTTATCTAATGTACATAACATTATTTAATGAAATATCTTTTTATTTAATAAGCCGTTAACTCATATCTTATTTACGTAGGTTTTCTAAGAATCCTTTGTCTGTCGTAACGATTTTTTTTACATATAATTTATATCTATACTATAGAATATTATTTGTATACTAATTGAGTGGTTAACAAAGATGACGGCTATACATTCTGGTGATATTTCCTTGTAATTATAATTGAGAAGGTCAATTCGAGTCAATAAGATTCAATTGGTTTCAAATACTTACCAAATCCTCAATTTAAAATACAGTAAGGACAATTAAAACAATAATTGTCTTAGTGATAGTTTAATTTTGATAAAACACTATTATTATTCATGTCATCAGTTTTATGTGGAATTTCAGAATTGAATATTATTGTTTTGGACTTGTAATATCTATATTTTGTTAATTTTCTATTTCTTGATAATGTTTGTTTCCAGTAGTGAAAAATAAAAAAATCCAACAATCTGTAACGTGTCACGTATGATGATTTAAAGCCGTATAATATTTAAGAAATAAAATATGTGAAAGTGAAATTTGGTGTAGAGTATTCGCGAGTTGTACATATAAGTCTAACATATGTAAAAATTTAAACACTATATATGTGATAATTTTTCCAATTTTATAAAATAAATTTATTGAACTAACAAGATTGGAATTACAACCGCTTGCTTCTAGTTTCCCTAGTTTTTAATATTCGCCAAGATTTTTCTGAAATCTTTTCTTATTACCTAGTACCTTCTATTTTTACAGTTCAATAAAAATGTCTCGACCCATACATTCCGGCAAAAAATTTCGTCTAATAAATGTAATAATAAGCAAAAGAATGCGAATATTCTATAATTCGCGTCACGCGCCAAAAATCTAAAAATGTTTTATTGGTATATGATTTTGGATCCGGCGCCGGCGCAGCTCCGCAGAATGACTTCCGTTCAAGATAGCACTAGCAAGGTCTGCCAATAATAACGTACTTAACCGAATTCAATGTATTTTATAATTTACTTATGCAATTTCGTCTGCGTCATATAAGATAACTTTTAAAAAATTATAATAAGCCAACCTTTAAAGACAGACAGCACTTTTTATAGAACTTTTTGAGATTAATAATTTCTTCTGACTGAATTATTCCCTAAGTTTAAACGTTTACGCAGTGCACGCAACGATCATAAAATTGTTAGAAATGTGCCTGTCTGTCTATATATTAGAAAATTAGAGTTGAATGAATTTTTGATACTTTTTTAACTTGAAAATATTTCTACTCAGAATAATAAACCTAACTTATATAACATTCAAAGACGGAAATATTATTAATAAAATTTTTAAAAATCATTCAATATATTTTCCCAGAATGACATATAACGATAAATATGGTAACGTTAATCTGTACAACCTATTCGGTATCGGTAATCAGATTTGTAATATTTCAATATACAAATAGTAAACAATAAAGTTAAATATCTATGAATGATTCTACGCAGTTACCGATCGAAGTTCTCCTTGGTGTTTGAAGGTCACTCTAATCAAAATAATAATCTATATTTAAGAAGGAATCCCACGTTTTGTACGTGCTTTGTGTAACATAAGTGCACGCAATTCAGCCACGCTTATTCATTTAATGTAAATTCAAGTTTTATCTGTTGATACAGTAGCGGGTTCTGTAGAAATAAACAATAGGATTAGACCTAATTCAGTAGTTATAAATGGATACATATTCGATCGTAATTTATTGCCAAACAAAGGAGATAATGATAATTTTTATATTTTTTGGTACCTATATACAAAGTCTTACACTTACTCAGTGTACGCAATATTCTTAAGAATAAGAATAATAAAATTGAAACGTCTGTTTGTACTTAAGCTATACTTATGATAGAATTACAATTAAGAAATGGCATAATTATCCGAATGTGTCGGCTAATTTTCCAAACGGCTGGATCGATTTTGACGAGACTTAAGTAGCAGATAACTAAGTTTATAGACCGTGCATTTTCATTAAAAATATTTAGGGTTCAGCACGATATCGTAAGAATGAATCATAAAATATAATCATATAGGTAAACGCGCGGTTTTAATAGAATTCCACTAGGAAAATTGAAAATTTAATATATCAGATTAGATTTAACATGCAAATGGTCTTTTCTACCTGTAGCGTCGAATGTGTTAAATTAAATTGAAAGATTATGACTTTGTTAATACGCATCTGTTTACTAGAAGCTAATTCTGTTTTTTAGGTTTATATAATAGGATTTGACTTCTACATGACTATCTGTCTAGTAATACTGTGAGGCTTCATATAATACCACAAAAATGCATACATTTAATATACGTATTAGTTGTTTTTAATTAATATTTGCTAGGTTAATAAAATTACTAGCTTTTTTCTCAGCTTGGTTTTTTATAAAATAGATATAAAAGTAAAGTATAAAAATAAAATACCTAATCTGGAAGACCACCATCAGCGGAGCTTGGTCTAAGCTACCGATGGTTAGGACCGCAGAGAAAGAAACCTTCTGACAATACGTGCTGTGTCCAGAGGTACTGTCCCTTGATCCAACTATCTAGCGAGATTTTATAGATGTTGGTCAAGACTCTTCGCTATGAGACCGTTCACGCGAACTACTATAGGGACAATGATCGTCGGATATTATCAATATATATTCATTCATAATATTATTGGTAAAATTTTTGTAAAAAAAAAAATATTTGATGAAGTTGTTTCAATATTTTATACGACTGAAACGTGACCACGTCTATAGCTCTACTTGTTGTATGTGATGACTGCCGCCGATAGACGCCTACAAGACCAGGGAATCTAGAACACGTATTGCCAACCTTAATTAAGGCTTTAGCAATTCTTGTTACTGGAGTGATGATCCACCTCGGGCCTTATTTATTTTTATTTCGAGTATTCAGAGAACCAAAATTCATGAAGTCTTTTTTTTATGCGATAGAAGGCAAAAGAACATACAGTTCACTTATATTAAGCGATTTCTGTCGCCTATGGACACCTCCAAGATCAGTATATCTAGAAAACGCGGTGCCAACCTTAAGGCCTTATTTTATTTTTATTTCGAATATGCGGAAATTCTTAGACTGAAATCGAAACGGTGGTACGTGACCCGGACGGAGCTTATAAATTATTAGGAGTTCCTCCCACCATATGTAATACTCGAAATGCCTGCGTTTTTGACACTCGTCCGGTCACAAGAAGCCTATAACCGAGGCAGAACACAAATTACATATTTTTAAATGCAACTGTGCTCTGGCGTCGCGGTTGCTTTACCCAACCGCTAGGCTACCGAACAATTTAAATTACAATCCGGGTAAAACCGAGTGGATACCTTAGTCTGCATTAAAGTAGGCACTTAAAGAGATTACAGATAATGATCAAATGTCTTACATCTATTCGTAGATAAGAAAACGACGCAAATGCACTGTATAAGTTGAATAAAATTCCTTTTGCAGTTTCAAACATCGATTAACGCTTTGTGAAAGCGTGCCTCAACTGGGGAATAAAAAAGTTTGGATTTATCATGTGTCGTGTGTTTTCAAGTTATAGTGGAATTATATTTTGAGGTTATATCTTTTTAGCCTGACAATGTTTTGATAAATTAAAGAACTCTATATTAGAGCAGCAAATATTTATAGTTCGTTGCAATTACTTACCGTTAGTACGTCGGTCGGTCGCGTGGAAAGTCGAGACATAAGTTGAGTCTAATTATAAGACGTATTAAAAAGTTTTTTGTAATTTAAATGTATAACATTGGAATTTACATTATATTTTAGATTGCTTTTTTTATGCCATAGGGAGGCAAACGAGTATACAGTACACTTATATTACGCGATATCCGTCGCTCCTGGACACCTCCAAGATCTAGAACACGCGTTGCCAACCTTAGGGCCATATTTTTTTATTTCGAGCATTAGGAAATTTATAGACTGAAATCGAAACGCGCATAGCACTTCACGAGTTTTCCATCTATCAACGGTCGTACGTGACCCGGACGGAACTTATAATTTATTAGGAGTTCCTTCCACCACATTTAATACTCGAAATGCCTGTTTAATGTTAAGAATACGGTACTAAGGACATAAATTATAGAGATTTATATTTTAAAATAGTTTTTTAAATCTATTTTGGATTAATACAATATTATGCAATTTGGTAGGACACTACTGTAATTTTGTGTCTTGTTTGGCTTCATGGAGCTAGAAATTAAAGTAAAAAGGAAATTTCTTTAGGTAATCACGCTCTAAATTGGAAGACAATTAATAATAATGAAAGTCTTCCATATATATCCTACAAAATTTAATCAAATCCATGGTGTTTATGGTTTGGTAAACAACAATTACATCTGAAATGAAGTACAAGTTTTAATGAGTAGTGTCTGGCAATCTTCCAGTTATGGAACTGATAGACTGCAGTAACCCAGATTGACGGCAAGTGGGTTAGTGGAGAAACGGTCAAGTGTGTGTCGGGTCAGCTTATCAGCACGATTCTTACCTGCATTTTAAACTAGATCCATAAAAATTCGTAATAACAGAGAGTTGGGCTCGGACTGTATTATGTACAGCAATATAAAGTATAATTTGAGATTCATAAAAGTAAAAAAAGTAATTTGGGTCCAAATAATTCTAACCCGTTGTCATTAATTTATATCAGTTATATTTTTCTTATATAAGTACTGTAAAAGAAGGTTTTGATATGAATCAGTACAGATATTCCAATCTATGCAAATGAATGGCCAAATAAAAATAAATATTAAATAAAAAGTCCTAACGATTTTTAAAAACAAAAATTGTACAGTAAAATTGTACGTTATGATCGTGCATTGAGAAATTTTATGCTCATCTTTATTTAGTCAAGCGATATCGTCTCAGACAATCGATCGACCACAGCACGCTACACGATAAATTACTTTTTACGCTCACTCAAAAGACTTTTCAAAGAAAACGGTGCATGATTTACCGACAGTCACTCGGGACCGTTGCCGGTGAACACTCGCGAATTCAATGCATTAACGAAAGCCCGCACGCTGTCAAACTGGCAGAAGCGGCTAGGGCGCCTCGGTTCGAGGCCCCTCTACGGGCCAAGAGCGTCTGTCTATCCGAACGTCCCCGCTCAAAATATGAACGCAACATACGGAGTGCAGACTCAAATCACTTTAATTACACCGAAAAACATTTCATCCATAAACACATCAAAGGCAAACCCCCCCGTAAACTCAGCGACGTAGTTGTTAAACAGCAAAAACGAAAAATTATCGAAAAAAAACCATGCGCCGTTTCTGTTCAAAACTTGTCAATACCAATGACGTTCGTTGACGATCTCAAAACAAGTCATTCAACCTCCAAACGCAAAACGTGCAATGTAACAAACGATAATAGATCTTTTAATCCTAAACAGGTCGGCGACAAGAGGCTGTGCCAGACTCTCGGAGGGAAAGAGACGGAGAATAAGTTGCTACTGCAGATCAGTGAAGCCGAACAAGTGGCAGACTTTGAAAGGATTCTTAATTCTAATGCAATACTGTGGGAGCGCTCGGCCTCTCGGGCTCACGGTCAATTGTGGAGGAATGTCACACACACCCCTTCCTCGTTCACCCCTCGACCTCGCTCCTCTTACTCCCTCCGAGCTGTGAGTCAAGCCTATCACTATCTTTTTCGCCAGCACGAAGAATCTCTTCAACCCCTCATAGACAAATATCGCAAAAACAACCTCGACGGTCAAAAAGATCCATCTGCGAGTCTATTAGAGAACAATTGGTACGAAAACCTTCAGGACCTTTCGGAGTTTTACGAGGACGATCCCGTTCTTCAAAGGGAAATAGAAACCATCACTGATCGTATTATAGCTGAGGAAGTCCAAGCGAACGGCGAAGAACAGAAGACGACACGGAGCTACTTTAATGTTAACTTAGCTGAACTTTTCGGTCTGCACGTGAATGAGGACGCCGTGTCCCCGACTAATCGTGAAGAGCTTGGTCCTTCCCCAGCGACGGACGCGAACCCACGCTGCGACGGAAAGGAATGGCTCGACCCGATTATGAGCTCAAACTCCGATGATAGAGTACATTCTAGAGACGGCGATGCGAGCGTCGATTGTCTGGCGCAAAAATTAAACACAGTACAAATCGATTGTGATTCAAATGTGCCGACAATAACGTTTAGCAATTGTTGCGAAGGCCGTTCGCGAACAGATATACCTAACAATTCAAACGTCGTCATACATCTGGCCGTGCCCGTGATTGAGAGTTCAGATGAATCCCGCCCGCCAATGTTGTAACCTTCGTCTGTCATTAGATATTAACAGGCAATTCGTTGTGGTTACTTAATGACTATGATTGCGTTAGAACCGGAACAGCCGAGGCCGGCGGAGGAACGGGTCCCGAAGATGGAGCCCTCCAGCTCTCAACGGACGCTAACTCGTTCGAGCGCGATCAGCCAGAAGTCTGTCGACATTACGATACATCCGGAGAGTTCAAACAATCCTCTACACAGATCAAAATTGGCTCCCGTGAGGTCTGCGTCAGACTCCCAATCGTCGGGAAAGAAATTATTGAACCTGAGGAAGACAAAGAATTCATCGATCGAGTCGACGATGAGTCTTCCGAATCAGAAGTCTTTAGAGAAGAAGCACAGCACTCTCCGGCACCAGAAGTCTATCGTGGCACATTCGGACATCACTCTGAGCACGCAGCCATCTATGCCCGACGATAGGAAAGCCCTCCGAGAGGCTTTGTACCAGGGTATATTCCATAGGCACAGGCGGACGATATTCGCCGTCGGTTCGTTCCTTAGAATGCTAAGAAGCAAAACGTCCAATTACGACTCCATTAGATCGGAATCAGATGAAATTTAGCAGAAAACGTAGTTTTTAGCGTATAAATTATATTATATACCGTTGGTGATGCGACAGACTGCAATGCTTTATAATGTTATTCTTTAGTAATAGTGAATGATGTTGATTGATAATTTTGAAGTTGTTTTGTATTAAATGTTCCTAATTAGTTTTCAAAGTGTTTTATTGTACCTACTTAGCTGCATCTGGCCGAAATACGAGAAAAGCCCTGCTACGAATACTCGTAACGACTTGCTTTGACCCGAATACGTAAAAGTTTCGCTGAGAAAAATACGGTGATATGCGGATTAGAAGTACATTTGTGTAATACAATATCGCGTGTTACACTCAAGGCTGGCTTTATCATTTTCCTATTTACCTTGAGTTCAAAAATGCGATAATATGCTTATATATTAAATCATATATTTACAAAACATTGATTTTTTCACAAAGTTCAACAAGTGTTTTTTCGAGTCGTTTAAAATTTCTTTTAATTTTCTACGTACAATATGATTGAGAAGCATATTATGGAATGAATGGAAACTTAATCCAAATGTAAGTTACGTGTTTGTGTAAATGCTTAACACCTGTTAAAATATACGAGAATCATATTTTCATGGAGCTTAAATGACGTAGGAAAAACATATATTTTTTATTTATAGCGACGCTTAATATTTTTTTAACGATATAGTGTTGCTATTAATAAATAATATATCGATATTTTTGCGTTAATTTGCGATATATACATAATACGTAGATCAATAGATTGTTAACACATTTTTGGAACGTTTTATGCACTTTTATATATTTGTAATATACAAACGAGATTTTGTATTTCGTGCGATCGTAATATGAATTATGTAGTAGATAAAGAAGCTTAGCCATCGCTTTTATGATGTAAGTAATTTTACGTTTTTTTTTTCATAACAAAAAGCGCAATGTATTATTTCGACTGCCAATGAAACAAAAAATATGCGTCCTGTACTAAAATTGTGAATTTTGGATGTTATAGTAACGTAAAACATGAGCTTTCCAAATAGACTAGTAAGCTTTGTATAACATAGGAATTAAATTGATTTTATAGGCAGACATTTCGATTAGAATTGTATCTACTAACAGTAAAAATATTTTTAGTTTTTTTATTATCGTTGTTACTAATAGTGTTACCCTTTTATTCATAAGAATTATCATAAACCTAGTATTTCAACGTGTCAATGCTTAAAGTATGTTTTAATAGAATTTCCATATAAAACCCTCAGTGGTCTGTTATCTATTTATTTATACAGGATGTCTGGTGGCTGCTCCCGAAATCAAAGACAGGTGACGGTACTAATGACACCTTTGATGAAAAGACGGAATAAAATTCTATCCTGACTAAAATAAAATCATATTTTTAAAACGTTTTATTAGCGTTACTTTGCTCCATCATGTTAGTCCAGCTGTTTTTGTTATCATGTTTCATTAGTGGTTTTTTTTAGTAAAGTAATGTATTTTTTATGATAATACTGATAAAGTGTTAAAAAAAATATATTTTTTTAGTCAGGATCGATTTTTTTCAGTCCCTTCATCAAAGATAGCAATAGTATCACCCATCATCGTTTTCAGGAGCAGTCTCCAAACACCCTGTGTAACCCTCTCTATTTTAAAATTATGAAGGTACTTGAATAACAAAAACTTGTACTTTATATACAGTCTTATTCATAAAATTTTTAAAACGATCTTTAAGCTTCACTAGTTAATACACTCATTTGGCTTGTGATTTTTTTTATGAATAACAGAATTAGTCTTAAGTTGTTGATATAATTATTGTAATAATCACTTTATGTTATTTTAAATACATTCCTTTTCATCGTAATAGTTGTATCAAAAAAAAGACTGTTTAAAAATGAAAAAACAACAAGATACATCTATGTAAAAAAACATCCATTTATAAATAAAGTGTTTTTAACGATACCAGAAATAGTTTTATTT
Organism: Hebomoia glaucippe; assembly: GCA_025727935.1. NCBI lineage: Eukaryota > Metazoa > Arthropoda > Insecta > Lepidoptera > Pieridae > Hebomoia > Hebomoia glaucippe. Next base: position 6,972,381 of record JAOSYY010000015.1, read on the forward strand.
TCTCGTTAAATTAAGATCGTTCCTAATACAGGTATGGTAATTTAATTAAGCGACATGATACGGCAGTTTTTTTACTCTAGCAATAATGTTGTGTGTTTTGTAAACACATTACCTAATTGTATCACAAATTAGGTCAATGTTTTATTTGAATGTACAGAAAAATTGGAGAAATTAATTGGAGATCCTTGATGGAATTATTTTTTATATACAGGCACAGATTTATAAATATTAGCTTTTCTAGTGGCGTCGCTCAAGTCCGTGTCAATTTTGACGATATGTAGTTATCTGACTTATTTATAAAGGGTGTTTGGAAACTGCTCCCGAAATCGAAGACAGATGATAGTAACAATGACACCTTTGATTATGGAACGGAAAAAAAATCGACCCTGACTAAAAAAAAACAAATTTTTAAAACGTTGTATTCGCGTTATTTCGCTCAATCACGATAGTATCGTTAAATGAAATGATAGTTTCATAAAAAATACATCACTTTACTAAAAAAAAACCATCAATGAAGCACGATAACAAAAAGAGCTGGAGTAACATGATGGAGCGAGATAACGCTAATGAAAGGTTTTAAAATATG
>JAOSYY010000015.1:6996897-7007867 GCA_025727935.1 Hebomoia glaucippe
GTTTACAAAAGGGGATTTAAGTTATTATCATTTATGCTGGGAGTTACTTAAAGTTTTTAATAATTATCTAGCCATTGTAATTATTTTTTCACACAGTGAGAAAAGGTTTGTTTTGTTAAAACATTGTCAAACAAAAGCTAAATTAAAATCAGATCATTTTCAACAAACCCTTCGCATTACATTAAGGTAAATCATTCGTATTTATCACTTGAAATTGATAACATAAATTACTAATTCAACTCGTTATTAATTTCAAAATATTATTTTGGATAAACGTGAAATTAATAAGACAGAAAGGTCAAATAATAAAGTTAATAAGAGAGAGAATGAATACGAAAAAAAATAGAGAATGTGTCTCGTTGATGCTAACAAGCCCTCGACCTTCCGGAAAGGTCACGCTCTTACATAACGCTGCAGTTCTACATCCCTCTCACGATAGGGTTACCAGTTTTCACGTTTGTAAAGATATTAAAAAATATATTCATAAACATTTATCCGACTAAAAAGGGATATTACAAGTTACTTGTGCCCATGGATTTTTCCCCATTATTCCTCCCAAAGCCACTCAAGTATCTTTCGCTATGGAAACGCTGAAAATGTCAAACTCGCGAACTGTCAAATGCAATATACAATCAATATTGTACTTCATATTTTCAGGATATATGCGAATATCAAACAATTTATAAAGTACCGACATACAAATTACAAAAATTATACAGTAAATCGCTTTTGTGATCTGGTATAGTATAATTTATGTAACTTGCAGTTTTTTTTTCAGTATTTTTATGAAGCTATCGTTTCATCTAGTTGTACAAACATGATGGAGCGTAAATAACTCTAAAAAAACGTTTTAAAAATATGACTTTTTTATAGTCGCAATCGATTTTTTTTCCGTCCCATCATCAAAGGTGTCATAACTACTATCACCAGTTTTCGTCTTCGGGAGCAGTCCTCAAACACTCTGTATATCTTAAAATAGTAATATTTTTCAAGTTACCCGTATCAACCCTATGATCTACACGCTTTTCATTTCTGTCTCTATTATATTTAATCTGTATTTACAATCTAGTAAAACATGGCGAAAATTTTATTTGTAATTATAATTAAAATGCAGTGACATCTTTTTTATAGACATTTTTTCGTATAACGTATTTGAATGTCCATTTGTTTTGTAAAAATAACAACTATAAATTAAGTTCGAATTTAGCTTAATTTTATTGAGTAATTACAGAGTATCAAAATCATGTATAATCTGTTGAAATAAATTGTTACATATATTTTGTGCTCTAGTGGTATCTACTCTGTGATATTTCATAGAAGGAAAAGTTAAATGCTGTGCGCGTTTCAACTTCAGTTTATGAATTTCCGAATATTCTCGAAATAAATGTAAATAGGCCTGCAGCAGAACGACGCTAATATAATTAATGATGAACTATGGCTAAGGCCTTAAGTAGGCAACGCGTCTCCTAGATCTTCTGGTCGTAAAGGTATTATGGGCATCAGAAATTCGCATACACTAGGTGAACTGTAAGCTCGCTTGCCTTCCTATCGCATAAAATTTGTATCATTCATAATATTACCAAAACTACAATAGAAAATAATTATAAAACAATTATTAAATCAGAATACAGATAAAAGATCCCTCCTACGTTTAACCTTGATTCGATAAATGTCGATGTCATACCTACATAGATCTGTTATCATGTAATTTTTAAAAAAATATTGTAAAGCATAGGGGAGACAATTTACTGAAGCAACATAGAGGTTTCTTATCTATTCCATTTTAGAGGTTAAGTTTTTATAGTCAGTACTCATTACAACTTTGACGATGGTACGGAAAAAAATCGATGCTTACAAAAAAATCCTTTTAAAACGTTTTATTAGTATTATTTCGCTCCACCATGTTAGTCCAGCTGTCTATGTTATTATGCTTCATTGCTGGTTCTTTTTTTAGTAATTTATTTTTTAAACTACTCTTTAAATTAGCTGTATTAACATGGTGGAGCGTAAATAATGTTAGTAAAACGTTTTAAAAATATGTTTTTTTTTTGTTTGGATCGATTTTTTTGCCTTGCTATGCCATGATCAAAGGTGTCATGAGTACTATCATCTGTCTTCATTTTCGGGAGCAGTCTCCAAACGCCCTGTATACGATCAACATTTAATCTGTGCTTTCATTAAGACAATTGTTTTTAATCTACTTGCAACAAAAGTATAAAATGGCTGCACTTTTGGTGCGCTGAATGCTTACTTTCAAGGTCTTATATTATTAATATTTTTAATATTCACTGGCTCCACAGATCAGATAAAACTGTATTAAGGCAGATTTAAAATATTTCAGTTTTTTATTATAACATATTTGAATAAATTAATGAAGTTAAAATGTCTAATTGTAATATCAGTATTACAAATCAGTTTACTGTCTAAAATCATATGATGATGTAGGGCATATATACTGTAACATAATATATAAAAAAAATTGATCGTCTGTAAGTTACAATGTTGTCCAAATAAGCTAGACCAACTTTGACAGGGCTCTCAGATAGACAGCTAATGTTACACCACTTATTTTTGACGAGTAAACAGGGTTTCGCAAAAAATATTAAAATCCACATAATTCTAACTGACAACTGACGACTGAAATTGTGAGATCTATTTTAAAACTCACTACAATAATCGCGAGACGCAACTAGTTACATAAATCTTTACAAAGTTATAACACAATAAAGTTATAGCAAACATTTTTAATTTAATAAAGCAGACATGTTGTTAATGCCAGTCAGATATTAAAAATAGCGTTTTCTATCATAAATATAATAGACAAAACACTTAATCAATAACAAGTTCAAGAAATGAAGCCTCATTAATACACTGACGCCATTATTATAATTCCGGTCTGGCCACATTCAGCTAGGTCAAGTTCTCGTTTTGACAACATTCGTGAAACTGTCTTCTTTCCTTTTATGCATTGACTTTCAATCTAAGAATTCATTATTTATACCGGTAAAGGCTTTGTCCCGGATAAAAATAAAATTCACTCACGAAATGAGGGCTCTGTAGCCTAGCGATTGTGTAAAGCAATCGCGACACCAGAGCACCGGGTTGGAGTCCCGGTCGGACCGCAGTTGCATTTTAAAAATATGTAATTTGAGTTCTGCGTCGGGTACGGGCTGCCTGTGGCCGGACGAGTGTCACAAACGAAGGCGTTTCGAGTATTAAATGTGGTTGGAGGAACTCCTAATAATTTTTATGTTCCGTCCGATTACGTACCACCGTTCATAGATGGAAAATTCGTGAAGTGTTATGCGCGTGTCGATTTCAGTCTATGAATTTCCAAATACTCGAAATAAAAATAAATAAGGCCGGCAGCATAACATCACAACGTCAAAATAATATATTATGGCTAAGGTCTTAAGATTGGCAACGCCTCTTCTAAATCTACTGATCTTTGAGATGTCCATGGGCGAGAGAAATGGCTTAACACAAGTGAACTGTATGTTCGTTTGCCTTCCTATCGCATAAAAAAATGAAACGAAAATTATAAATCTCTTTCAGTTTTATAATATTAAAACTTGTAAGGTACAAAGTACAATAACGAGTCTCGCTCGTTTTTAATAGATAAAAAAATACAATCTTCGTACATCTAGGTAACAGCATTAAAACAAGACATCTCGAATTACACATACGTTTCCTCAATGCGAGAATTTACGACACACAGGCATGATATTACATTATGAAACTAACACGGTAAAACGTAATAAAGGCATACGTTATGAAATTTAAAAACTAGTCCGTTTTCATAAGAGAATAATGTCTGAGATTTGCCATGAATTTCAAAGGTTCTGTAAAGATATTTATTAAATAAATTCTGTTCTATAGATTATTTAAAACAGCTAAATCCAACTGATGGAACTGCCACTAATAAGCCTAGTTGTATGTCCAAGTCCGACAAAAAACCTTGTACCAATTGTGAAACTTTCTATAAAAAAAAATAAGATGTTGAAATAAAAAAATTGGATTATTGTGTGTAATTGAATTGCCTAATTAACAGTTTAATATTTTCGGCCTTGCCTTCGAAAATTTTTGTCAATTATTACTTTTAAATAATAAAAATAACATTTATTAAAATTATTAAGAAAACACTTTGTTATAATAGACCGTAAGAGAACATAATAATTTTTCGTAAAAACTGACCGGAAACACCCAAAAAATAATATATATAGTATTAAATATAATCGAAGTATATTTTATAATACATATATTGTATTTATAATAAATTCATTTTCTATATCCTGTTCTTCTGTTTGTTTGGACAAATTGTGACAGTAATTTCATTGAGTAATAGGTAAAGCTATAAGAAATAAGAACACATTCTTAAATACATAACATGAATGCAGGCATTACACCACAGGACAATGTTAGTATTAAAATAAAATATTATAGAGCATAATCTAAAAATGGCGTCACACCAAACACCAGGCGGTATTCTGTCATAAAAAGTATCCATTAAATTTAATCTGTGCACAACAAAAGCTATTCTAATTTTAAACCACTGTCAACTGAATTACCGTGGCAGTATTTATTAGTTTTAAAATGGCCCGTATTATCTACGCCTTAAAGGTCAATGGTAGAGAGTGGGGTGCGTACAGGAAGCTTACATGAAGTGACAGGAAGACACCAATTGTCTGATCGCCCTTGCCGGAGATTATCCTGTGTCTTTTGTTTATGCTTTGCCATAGACAATGTTCTTTACTTCCCCGTTTGTATTTTTACATGGCAATTTACTAAAAATAACAATATACTGCCGATATGTATTTTTCGAAGCGGAAATTATGATGCAATAGATGATTGAAACGGTTTTAATAAAAATTTAGTATTTCCGAACAGGGTTAGGACACATTTTTGTGTTTGTTTCATTGATTTATTTGGTTATGGATAAGTTGATAAGCGTCTTCCATTTCCTGCCCAATTGTAAAATTTAAATCTTCCTCAGGAAATCTCATGATAAATCACTAATAGTAGAATTGTTTGTGACGTGTGCTGCCTAAACGGCTGAACTGACTTTCATAAATGTTGGTATGGTTTTTGGTATGATTTTGTTCGGTGTTACTAGATAATAAACGTTTAATATTATTAAATAATATACAATGTAACTCTTTATTTTCAGAATATGTTATTTTTCTACCGACTCTAATCAGTGACATAAAAATATAATGCTGTTTATCAATATCAAAGTTTGATTTTTCGAAAAATTGAATTAAGTAGTATTCTTCATAGCTTAGTATTTGGCACACCACGGCCAGCTTAAAATCATCCTGTATATCAAGACAATGTTTCCGCTCTTACATTATAAATCCAATGGAGAGAGCAATAATCATTAAATATTTATTGGGAACATGTGATATTACCGTTTGCGCAGTGGCGCAGTCATGCGCAGTTATATAATGCAAAATAGTTTTTATAGAATAAAAAATTCACAATATATAGAAGAACACATTGATCGCGTTGCAAGATCCGGAAATACGTTATGTAAACGTATGAGAAATCATGTTGATTGATAACTAGAATTTTCGATACTTCTTCCTGTCTGTACATTTATCTAAATTAATAAAATTTGGACTAATATATAAGAATATTCAAAAATGTAGTTTAATTTTAATGTCATAATAAAATTTATATTTTTTTCTAATAGGTAATCTCACAAACTTCACTGATTTTAAACGACATATCTAATTTCGTATTTCATAATTTAAAATTAAAATAGAACTGAATGATTTAAAAATTTTTTTGCGTGTACAAAGCTACATAATTAATTGGTAAAATACGCTACTTTAGTTAGTATAGGTTGTTTGGGGACTGCTCTCGAAAACGAAGACAGGTGACAGTACTAATTACACCTTTGATGAAGGGACTGAATGAAATTCGATCCTGACTAAAAAACATCATATTTTAAAACGTTTTATAACGTTATTTCGATCCATCATGTTAGTCCAGCTGTTTTTATCGTGCTTCATTGCTGATTTTTTTTAGTAAAGTAATGTATTTTTGATGAAAATATCGTTACATTTAGCTGTACTTACAAGATGGAACGTAAATACTGCTAATAAAAAGTGTTAAAAGTGTCTTCTTTTAATCAGAATCGATGCTTTTCCATCCCTTCATCGAAGGTATCATTAGTACTATCACCCGTCTTCGTTTCCGGGAGCAGTCTCCAAACACTCTGTATAAAATTTTTTACGTAATTTAAAATGTTAGGTTCCGATAGCATAAATCTATCTATAAGTCCTTTTAAATGCCTATTTGCATTTAAAGTTAACCATGGCTATAAGGCCTTTAAGATTCTACAATCTTAAAGATTTCATTACATACTGAGTGATCCCTAAAAACTACGCAACAAAGAGTACCGTAGCAATACATATAGTCTGCCATCCGATCTATAGCGGACGTGAAGGAATGTCTTGTCGCATCAAATTACTGTCTTAATGAATGTTTTAATTATATCGCTTTCCAATACAGCGTTACTTATGTCAGGCGAATACGTTTCCCGTTCGTTTTTCTATTTTTAATAGCCGATAATCACTTGCTTTAATTTTACATGTTAACGAAAAAATTTGCATTTAATCTGATGTGAAAGTTTGGATATTCTGTCGTGTTAGGATCTTGTCCAGTGATGGCACACGGGAAGCGATTCCTGTCGCCCATGGTCACTAAGACCAACAGATAGGACACGCGTTGCCAACCTTGGCCTTGGCCATATTACATAATATTTTATTTAGTTACGTTCTGCTGCCGGCCTTTTTTCATTTCGTATAATTGAACCCGTTTTGGATATACGGTGTGACAAGACTGGTCAAATTATCAATAAGTAGATATATAATTTATAAAGTTTCCGTCTGTTTGCTCTAACTTATCTCCGAAACGAGTTTACCAATACAAATGGTGACATTACTGATATGACCGATGATAGAGAGGTAACAGTTGCAAATGATATGCCGACAATTTAGTGGAATTTTTTGATGAGAAGGATATGTATCACGTATACCGACAGCCGCATAGACATTTAGAGTACTAGGAGGGAATACCTACTAATACCTCCGCGATTTCAAACATTCCCTCCATCCGCAGTGCCACGGGATCGTGGTTGCAAAACCACCATTACGAACCCTATTCAGTGGTTGATATGAGAAATAATAAATTATTATGATTAACCCAATGAATGTTGAGGAAATGAACTAACTCCGACTGTTACTAAGATGGTAGATAGGACGGTGTACATATAAATAAAATGTAGTAATGTTCCCAAAAACTTAACGATTGAAAATACATCCATAACGGTAACATATGATAATTTATACGAGTTGTAAATGCCGTTAAGCCGTGGGAAGTGGATACTGAATAACAATTGAGACGAAATGTGTATGGAAAATTAGAAATACACTTTTGCCCGAGTTCACGTACCTTCAGAGTGTTTGGGTATTGCTCCCGAAAACTAAAGTGATAGTACTGATGACACCTTTGATAAAGGGACGGAACAAAATTCCATCCTGATTAAGAATAAATCATATTTTTCGTTTTTTTTTGCGTTATTTCGCTCCAACATGTTATTCCAGCTGTTTTTGTTACGATGCTTCATTGCTAGTTTTTTTTAGTAAAGTAATGTATTTTTTATGAAACTATCGTTTCATTTAGCTGTACTTACAAGATGGAACGTAAATACTGCTAATAAAAAGTGTTAAAAATGTCTTGTTTTTTTAGTCAGGATCGACTTTTTCTGTCCCTTCATCAAAGGTGTCACTAGTACTATCACCCGTCTTCGTTTTCGGGAGCAGTCCCCAAACACCTGTATATTGATCAAGTGTCTATTTATATACATATATTGATGAAGCAGTCAATATTTCTTTCATGGGGTTAAATGAAATTCTCTTCGTGTATTTCTAACGTGAGGAAACATATTTAGACAGTCATTAGTTTTATTATTCAAACGCGTTGCAGTTTTGTGTTCCAAGAAGTCAGTCAAAACTTGTCAAAACTTGACATAAAAAGTTTTTTGGCCATAAAATGAATTTTATCATTACCATATTATTTTTATTCAAAAATCGTTGTAAATTATAAGACTTTCAATTGGTTATAAAATAAAAACTATAAATTATTTTCTGACTATTAAAGCGTGTTTTTTTAATCTGTAATTTAATTAGACAATATTCCGCTCTTTGATATGTTATCTGAGGACCTCAGTAGGTAAACCTCAACTTTTTCCACATAAAGTCTGCACACTATCACAATTTGACATATTTACTTAAAAATTGTGTTAATATACAAAAAATGTGTTAATTAATCACCTCAACGAGCCTAATATTTATTTACGCAACTGTCACTGACACAGCCGTCGTTCTGTCTCTGTCTTATCAACTTTAATGACTCAGCTGAACGTTGAACCTTATCATTTTTGTAAGCAATAGTGATTTATGACGAAGACACTACGCCAAAACTATTTATAGGTCCTACGAAAATAGCATCAATAATAGTAACAGCTTTTATGAAAATCGTTTTCTGATGTCTAAACTTTCATATATATTCGAGTTAAAAATATATAATCAAAAACCATCTCAGAACTCAACCGGAAAAGTCTCATGACAATTGGTTCATTTATTTAACAGCTGCGATGCCACAGATACATAGACAAGTCAAAATTGTAGCGTTCTTCATAATATGTCGTAATTAAAAAAAATCTACTTTTAACTGTAAAACAATCCCTAGAGCAACTATAATACAGACTGAGAGGCCTTAAATAGTTTTCATATACAGAATACGACTGCATAGACGATATAATGGAGGTAATTAACATACAAAACAAGAATAAATACGGGAGAACGTGACAACATAACAAATATTCACATTGGCACAATGAAATAACGACATTAATAGCATTTAAACATTTTAAAAAACAATCTCTATCATCTAAGTCTTACATTATTGAACTCTTAGTAAGGATCCCTAATTTTTTTAAATATAATATAGCCTATAGCCTTCTTCAATAAATGTGCTGTAGAACACTGAAAGAATTTTGCAAATCGGATTAGCGGTTCCCGAGATTAACGCAGTCAAACAAACAAACTCTTCAGCTTTATTGTCTATACTAATATACATGTAATGAGGCCTTTTCACGCGGGGATAGGCAGACACGTCGTTTTTCCACATGCTACGATCCTGACAAATTCCTATCGCTCCCTCTAACGCTCGACGATTATACACTTATAAACACAATTTATAATACCTAAAAAATTAATAAAAATATTATTTCAAAGCACGTTTGGACTTGAATAAACTAGGCTACCCGCGGTTTCACCAGCGTAAATTTTATATAAATCTATTTGAAGACTTTGATGTTTTGCCATTATAGTTTTCCATCCCATGAAATAGGTGGAAATGATGGAAAGCTGGGAAGGCTTTAGTGGGTACTTCCTCCTAGTCGGCTGAGAGCTTATTTAGCTCGCCAGCATAGTAACTATGTAAGAGCGGGTCCCATATAATCAACTAGAGGTATGCGTAATGTATTCCCTCCTCGTTAACAAAAAAAGCATTGATGGTAATGTTGATGTTAATTATATCACAAACATTTCAATTATATTTAAATGTAACTTGTATAAAGCGTGTTTCTAATCTACAACTCTATGCTAACGTAATTCAGATAAAATGGTAACTGAAGTTACAAATAAAATTATAATATCCGCTACAGCAACAAAACCAGTGGACCACGACTTTCCGGTTCACCTCTCGCCATCCGATACTTCACTGAAGGTACCCATGTGTAGCCTGATACGTTTGTACGAACACGCAAAATCAGAAAAGTCCTACAAAATATATACAATACTATGATTTTTTATAATTAACAACAATATAGCCTTATTATGACCATTCTAATAGCATATTTACTAGAACAAAGGGCTAGTGTGACCAGGTGCAGGATAAACTAGATTAATTCATAAAAGTAGTATGAGTCTTGAACGTGAATAATTTCTTGAGTGTCGTGGCAAAATCGACTCGACAAACGGGATGGCCGCTATCACGGTAAATAATGCAAAACGATAAGAAAAAATACATTGATTTTACTAACGAAAATCTAGATTTTCTTCATTCGATCAATTTTCTTTTTAGAATTTTCTTAATTATCAATTCTACTATTCACATCAACATCACTTCATGATGGACATTTTTTCCCAAACTGAACACAGATTAAAAATTAAATTACAGTATATCGACATAGAAACTAGAAAATCGATATTAATTATCCAAGATTACGTAGAAGCGTGAGACTCTGAAATAGCTTTTCTTATTAACTAATCTGTATGAATATAAGTGAATATACTCTGTGGGAATGCTCTTGTTCGTGTTCGTTTGACATTTTAGATAATTTAAATTGGAATTAATGAAATAGTAAAAATTCAACTCGTAATTGATTCTTTAATTAATGATGCATATTGATTTTTTTTAATATCTTGAGTACAACAACGCAACTTCTAGGCTAGAAGGCAAAATAATGATCATCTTAAAGAATTTAGCCGTGCTTAATACGGATTGTAATATATTATATCGCAGTTTTTTGTCGTATCCAAAACGATTTTATTTCGCGTTTCAAATTTTAACTCTGCAATTGGTTCAACTGTTGATCTGTAGCACACTACATTATATACAAAATCAATAATGGTCCATGACTTGTGAGATCCGTTGCCAATACAATACAGTTTATACGATTCTTGATGGAAGTCCTTGCGGTGAAAATCGTATCGGAGCCACGGTCGAATTTTAACGATAAGTGAACGTAAAACCATTGCACTAAAGAGTCATTTTAAAACCGTTAGTCATATTGAGAAACATAAACGTAGATATAATAACTTTTTAATGACCGAAACTATATTATAAATTAAGTAATTGATAATCTTCATTATAGTTGTCCATAGTTTAGGTAAATA
>JAOSYY010000015.1:7014154-7034272 GCA_025727935.1 Hebomoia glaucippe
TAAAATAATTATTCAATTCGAGCCAGTAGTTCCCGAGCTTAGCGTGTTTAAACAAACAAACTCGCTTTATAGTTTTAAGTATAGATTTAGTTATTGCCACAACTCAAATTAATTAGTAGGCAATGGGTATAATAGGACGGAAATGGGCGGAGGTAAAACACTTGTACATGGAAATGTTGGTCAATACAAAATATTATGGTTAGCCAACCAAATTTTGAACTTATTCAATTGAAATTAAAGTTTAATTTTTAGTTCTTGACGGTAGAATAAGTTTTAATAACTGTTAAACTTTGACAAAAATGTTGCGTCTTTTAAAATTTTATTTACATATACATATATGTAAGTATATATACAGAATGTTTGGGGACTGCTCCCGAACACGAAGACAGGTGATAGTACTAATGACACTGGATGAAGGGACGGAATAAAATTCGATCCTGACTAATAAAAATCATATTTTTAAAACGTTTTATTAGCGTTATTTCGCTCCATCATGTTAGTCCAGTTGTTTTTTTATAATGCTTCATTGCTGGTTCTTTTTTTTAGTAATGTATTTTTTATGAAACTATCGTTTCATTTAGCTATACTTGCAAGATGGAGCGTAAATAATGCTAATAAAACGTTTTAAAAACAAGATTTTTTTAGTCAGGATAAAATTTTATTCCGTTCCTTCATAAAAGGTGTCATTAGTACTATCACCCGCCTTCGTTTTCGGGAGCAGTCCCCAAAGCACTCTGTATACCTAGTTAATTTTTTCGAAAAGTTATCAGAGCTAAAAAAAATTATTTGACTTTACTTATAAAATTATTCCTGACCTTTCTGTAGATTTGATATCTTTAAAATCAAATTATACACACATCAAATTGTTTTATGTATTTGCGGCTAAAACAATTAATGAAACTTCTGTTAGACCTTACCAAACATTGTCGTATTCTGATATAATTATGGTGCTCGAAGATTTGATTCCCGCCTTGAAATTTCTGGCTTTAAGCATCGTTAGAATTCTTAGACCACCAATGTAATCCTTGTTCAGCAGTTGATCTTTGCTTGTTTTTAAAACGAGAAATTGCAACGAATTTTTATGACAACCTAAGCCATAGAAGTAATCGTACATATATAACCAAAAATTATCATTTTCATCGGAAGTACCAACGACGTACCAATGTGCCAAATCAAGAAAACAAGAACTGTAATAAACAAATCGTATTTGGAGAAAAAATATGTTTTCGTCGGCGCATACAATGAACACGAAAAAAATATTACAGTAGGTCACGAAGGGAAAGCATAATAAAACCGGTTCAATGAATAAATTTTTGAAGAACGCATTACCTAAATGTAACATAAAAATCTAGCCTGAATATTTCTACGGAAAAATAAGAAAAGAATTTTCAGTGAGATGTGTAGACATTTTTATATCTTAAGAAATTAAACGAGACAAAATGAAAAACCTTTTAAAAAATTTGTTATTTTATGGAAAATTTTGACATATAACGACAATTAACAGGCTCTCTAGATGTTGGATGCTCAGCCATACAACTCGATGATGCGCGGTCGACCTGTTTCTTTCGAGCATTCGGAAATTTAGACTGAAGCCGAAAAGCTAAATCGTATTATAGCTTTTTTCGTGTGACCAGTGATTCGTGGACTATGCTCAATTTCAGTTAAAATTTGTTAATAAAAGACATTATTTTACACTTTGTTTTCCACAACACCATTACGGTATTCGTAAAAAAACTGTTGGCTACAAAGCCAAAAAAGATTATATATAGATTTGTACTCGCACAAGAAAAACATTACTGTGATGAAAACTTAACAGAGGTTTGACCATGAAAATGAAAATAATTTTAAAAATTAATATGAACATAGTTTAAGCTCCATTTAACGACAAACTTCATAAAACGTGCAAACTACTTGTCTCGTGATTTACCTTGTCCACTCCAAATAACAACAATTTGACATTTTAAACAAGACCCTACTCAAGTTGCAGGCGTGAATAAGCATTAAAATATCAAATCAGCAAAAAAATTCAGGCGTATAAAACGGTATATACGATGAACATTGGTATTTACATAAATGTCTGTTTCATATACTATACAGGGTGTTTGGGGACTGCACCCGAAAACGAAAATGAGTGATAGTACTAATGACACCTTTGATAAAGCGATGGAAAAACTAGATCCTGATTAAAAAATGACATTTTTAACACTTTTTATTAGCATTATTTACGCTCGATCTTGTAAGTACAGCTAAATGAAGCGAAAGTTTCATAAAAATACATTAAGTTACTAAAAAAAAAAGAACCAGCAATGAAGCATACTAACGAAAACAGCTGGATTAACATGATGGAGCGAAATAACGCTAATAAAACGTATTAAAAATATTTTTTTTCATTTCATCCCTTCATCTTTGATGTCATTAGTACTATCACCTGTCTTCGTTTTCGGGAACAGTCCCTAAACACTCTGTATTGGTAAATAAATATCATAATATCGACTTTAATTCCCTTCATTGAACGCCAATTCACAATAACAGCATTATATATTGCAAACTAATTGTGTTCGAGTAAATTTTAAGAGTTACAGTGTCATTAGAGTAACAAGTGTATAGATTTCTTAGTCAATTTTAAATGTCCACAGTACAGAGTATTGACACCAAACCAAAGTTATATGTATGTTGCATGAATTATGTTGAAATTGAGCATTAGTTCAAAGAAATCGGATACCACGCGACTCGCGACCAAGTTTGTTAGCAAATACTATTTCAACTTTCACAGTCTGGGAAATTTAAACAATGTCAAATCCATTAAGGTGTACATTAATTAAAACAATATGCTTGATGAGGTATTTTCAAAAGGAGGCAATTTACTATTTATGGATAAACTTAATTTTAATAATATTTATATTTTTACATGGAAATTTTCATCACATTAAACATTAATCCTAGGCCATTTCTCAGTTTTCATTTCAGTATCAACAATGGCTCGTCGAAAAAATACAACCATTCTGTATAATCTATTTTCATAATTCTCCATCGGCACTCTTGCGCCGGCAAATCAATAAAAAAATTCTTATAAATAATATACAAAATAATACAAACGTTAGTTCACTTCCCGAACCGTGAGATTTAGGTTTAACATTACATTTAAATTCCATTGGGGGATAAAAATTCGTAATTATCGAACATTTACAATGCCAGTTCTATTTAATTTACAAAAAAAATAAATACAGAATTAAGTGACTACACAACCAGTGATTTCTCATATTGTTCAGCATTTTTCGTCGGCGAGCAAAGGGTCGAATGAGAAAGCCAGGTCCATTATCGCTCCCGATGGCCGTTTGGCCGTTTTGATTGTAGAAGCGCGCGGCTTGCGCTCCGTGTGCCGTATGTGTCCATTTAACGCGTGTCGGACCTCGCCGCCGAACAGGTCACTCAACGTTTGTTGCATTTCTTTATTGCCACCACTAGAACACGTCACTATAAGTTTGCGCACTTCGGGTTTATTCGATTTACTAGCATTGTTCATATGTAAAGTCTTAGATAGAGATAGGCTCTGATTGTAGAAATTGTTCGTGACCCCAGAAGCCTTCGAAGTACGGGACAACGACGACTTGATGTTACTCCGTACTGTCGCGAATTTTTTTCCTAAAGTTATTGCACTGCCCGCGTGGGATGCGTTGAAGGTACAGAGAGCTAACGGCCTCGGACACGAGCTATACCAACATACGTCGCTGGGTATTAAAGGTGGTGGTACATCCGGCTTCTCTTCCTTGATGGGGGGAGTTGGCTGCGACGGCGGTGCTATACTGTGCAACGACACATCTGCGGGAATATCTGCATCATCCGGTAACAGAAACGTGTCCGGCGGTAACGGTTGACTGAGCAGAGAGGTGATGCTAGATGTGTCCGGTAAGATGGGATCTTCGACGCTAAGCCAACTGGCGTAAATATCGTTGACTTGCTGGTCTGTCGTTAAACCATTGAATGAGCTGAGGTCTATTGACGAATTGACTAGGAGCGGTGGGAGATTGACAGAGCTTGCTGGAGACGGCGTTGCGACAGGAACAGTCGTAGTGTGATTCGCTAGAGGGGTGTACGAGTTCCCTGATGCGGCAGCGTCACGGGACGCTCGATGCTCAGCTAGTAGCGTGTCAAACGCTTTCGCCCTGCCCTCCACTGTCCGCCGTAGAGACAGGGCGTGCGCCTTGCAAGTCAAAGACCTCGTACAAGGCTTTGGGTTCTCCGCAGTAATCACCCCACAGTGCTTATTCGGATCGTATTCTCTTAAATTAAATTTCGTTTTACTCGTTTTACGCGTCTGCGTCTTCGTGGTCGGCGTGGCCGGCGCTTTAACAGTTTGAGCATTTTGTACATTGTCTACAACGGATAACATAGGTGATGCAGTGAGTGGAAATGTTACATTAGACAAATCTGTATCCGGTATTGTGTATCCAGCCAAAGACGAATCCAACGTTGCTGCATATAAGTCTGGTGTTTGAATAGAATCTGTAGCTGTTGGAAAGTTAATTTCATGAATATCCTTAATAATGTTTTTCCAATCGGCTGCATTTGTTATATCATCTGCACTCTGAATACCTTCAGAGTTCATAATAGCAAAAATATCATCGGTAAGATTTTCTCCAAGTGGTAAATCCTCTGAATCCTGTATACTGACAACGGGTAACTCTCCACTTTCCATGCTAATCTGTACTTCACCAGTTATTGCTGATGAAGTGCTCGCTTCTTCCAGGTACTGTAAATCAGGTTGCGGCAGAACTATCCTTGATATAGGAGCAGCGGCCGGCACTGGGGAAGTCTCCATCTTAACTGGGTGGATATCTACAGGAAGAGGAGGCGGTGGTTCTTTCTTATGTCTATTTCTACCTGGAGCAGATTTTAGCTTAACAGTCGGGGGTGGGGGTGGAAGGATTGGCTCAGCACCTTTGTGGGAATCAAGTAAATGTCTATATGCCGCACTACACTTCACTATTTCTCCACACATATGACACACTGCAGCATTGAGATTGTCCATTTGAGGGAACAGTCCGTGAAGGCTCATGCTCTCATATTTGAGGCGATTGAGGCCGGCGCGGCGGTATCGCGCCTGGCCCCTATCAGCCACCTTGTATGGATGTGCTTCATGGACGCGGCGTGTGGAGGAGCTCTTGCCGTCCACAGCAGCGGGCGTCGTGAACGTACCATCGTTGTCCCGTCGTGGGGACAAGTGTCCGATCTCGCTCACCCATAGGTCCCAAGGCTTCTCATTACATTTTAAAGGACTAACTATTTTCGCCACGAATGGAAAGTCACCAGACATTTTCACTTTAACTTGTGTTCTCACTAGCAATACTCCTCGTGGCCTCACGGGAGCCCGGTCATAGTGGACTCCTTGCACCTTGATAGGTTATTATCCCATTTCTGCTAAACGTCAGGTCCAGCTGAGCACCGCGTCGAGGTCACATTGTTATGTATATCTTTACTCCATTATTTACAGCCATCAGTACAAAACGTGTTGTGATTGTTTTAGCTTTGATATTTACAGGGACAGATGATCTATCTCACTGACAGCTGATTATGCAGGTTGTAAGTTTTTCTTGACCACGGAACACATCCATCTGTAGACAGTCCTTTCTAAAAGTTTGCAGAGTTCTAGTCGACACTAAAATAACTATTGTCTTAATTTTATGTGATGTTAAACTTGTAATACACGAATAAATAATCTAAAATGTATGTTTAGTTGATGGTGCTTGTGATTTACTACAGAAAGCATCAACACTTTTTTGAGTATTTGTAATAGAGATTAGAGACTGAATCTGAAATTCTGCAATCTATGGTCATTCATTCGTCTAAGTGACGTGACAGAGATAAAGAAGAAGCCACAGATAATAAAGCTATATAAATATGTATAATGCGCGCATGGAAATGTCCATATAATTAATTTTATTTCGAAATTAATTTTCACACAGAAATTGGTTTAAAATTCAAATATTTCTTTATTAAAGAATGTAGGTACATTTTACAGAATTCCCTGCAGTCTCGTTCAGTAACTTACTTCATTAATAAAAATGTCATCTGTGACATACAGTAGATTCAACGCTAACTTTGACAAATGATGGTTAAAAATTGACAAGTATCAACATCTCCTCGATTATGTGAACATAATTTGAAAGTAATAAAAACAAAATAATAATGTTTTCTATATAAAATGATGGCCACACTTTAATTCGAATATGTTAATTTTATTGTAAAGGCAATAAGATTTGCTGACACATCAATGTGGCTCCGAAATTTATTGAGGTCTATGCTGTTTGGAGTCCCCATCGGCGTTACATTTTTGGATACAGTAGGTTATGTAGCCAGAGTTGAAGGTATATCAATGCAACCGGCACTGAATCCACAATCAACCAACACGGACTATGTGTTTTTATCAAGATGGTCTGTGAAAGACTACCACATTCAAAGGGGCGACATTATATCTCTTGTGTCACCGAAGGACCCAAATCAGAAAATAATTAAACGAGTTGTTGCTTTAGAAGGTGATATTGTGAATACACTAGGTTATAAAAACCAATATGTAAGGGTACCAGAAGGTCATATTTGGGTAGAAGGAGACCACACTGGGCACACCTTAGATAGTAATACTTTTGGTCCAGTTTCTTTAGGCTTAGTAAATGCAAGAGCAGTGTGTATAGTCTGGCCACCAGAAAGGTGGCAAGCTCTTGAAGCAAAATTGCCAGAACACAGAAAGCCTGTGAGTACGAGGATATGACACATACTTTAAGTTAATAAAACAGTGACTTTCAATGTTAGTGATAAATTGTTACAATATTTATTTCAGAGTGTACAAGGAAATGTAAATAAAATTTCTTATTTTTATCTCACATCTAGTCTTTAAGTTCCTGTTGTAATATGTTTACCAAGTTTTAAAATTTACTTACTGCCGTAAGCTTTATAGGGGTAAAATTGTACTGAATTTAAACATTGTTAAAAACATCGTAGGATTTATTAAAACATTTTTTTTAAAGAGATTTTTTTATTTTTAACCTCTCATCTAATCAAAATGTAGATACTTGTTTCAATAATTCAATTCATGTAATTTTCACGATTTAGCAACAAGTTTAAGCTATATTTATGATATTTATCATCTTGTATTTAAACATTCTTTATACCATCTTTTATCTACAAGGTCAGTACATGATTATTTCCATCTATAAATTGTAACATGTTTCAGAGGCAAATTATTTGTTACACTTTCAATCCATACTTTTATTTTACATAGTTTTTATTTTATTTATTACAAAATTTAATAACATAAGGCTATAAATAAACAAGTATTTCTTAAAAACACTACAAGTTTAAAGGACTTATTACTAAATACATTATACATACAACTAATTAACGATTCTGCTCAAACCATGTTCTTGCAATAAGTTTACAATATCCTCATATGAAATACCTTTTCTTATAATATTGTAATACCCAACTTTTGATAAATCTATAACAGTTGAACCACTTCGGTTCTTGTCTAATCCTTGATTTAAAATACCACCATCAAAAACTGCACCTAAATTACTAAATAAATGTTCAAATTCCTTAATAGATAGTGACGAAGGCTCATTACTGGAATTTGCGCTCGTCAACGCAACAGGCATATCAAACATCTTTGTTACTCTGTTAATGAAGACATTATCTGGTATTCTTATACCAATTTTTGTAGTCATTGGATTAAGGTAGGGATTGTCCAATAATTGTGTTTTCTCGAGAACAACAGTAACTGGACCAGGCAATAACTGTTGTAATAAATCATTGTTTAAATGTTCAGCTTGACCCCATTTCCGAACATCCGATATGTGGCTCACACAAATAGCAACAGGCTTGGCAGAATCCCTCCCTTTAATAGTATATAACTTCTTAATAGCTTCCTTGCAATTTGCACTACATGCTAAACCATAGATTGTATCAGTCGGCACAGCTATAACTTGTCCATTTGCTAAATACTCTGCAGCTTTTAAATAAGATTTCTCATCTTCACATGATATTATTGATGCCATCTTTTCAACCCTCATTTTAGGGGCAACACTTTTATACCTAACAATACTAGGATAAAAATTGAATTGTTTTAAAATGTTCATAATTAAATCTAATCTCGCCAATTGTGTGCACATTTATGATTACAACAACGGAAGAATGTAGTCATCGGTTCATCAGCTGATCTAGTTTGAAGTTGCATGAAGAAGGCTTTACCATGACCACATTTAGGGCACACTGCTTCAGTAGAATCTACATTCTCCCAGGCAGCTGCTCCACCCATAATATAGTCTAATTCCTGCAAAGTAATTTAAATTAAATCTCTCATATTCTAACAAAAAACAAAATTAAATGAATTAAGATAGTTCATGTTATTATTCTATGAAATAGAATAAAGAGAATATCATATTTATTTAAAAGTAAAAACTTTTTTAATTAACTATAGTTTCATTTTGTTTCATGAAATCAATGTTTAATAATACAAGATGATGCAATCTTTAACATAATGAAAGATATGACATTGATGGACTAAACATGAAAATATGATATATAAAGTGTTTTTCTCTATAATAATACAGTAGACTGTAATATTTTATATAGTAATATATTATCAATCCAATTTTAAATAATAAAACTAACCTTAAGCTTAGGAAATGTTTTAGATGACACCTTTTTCTTTATATTGTAGATATAAGGGCATGTGTTACACGCGTAACGAAGAATTGATTCAGGACCTTCTTCAACCATAAGAATGTTCGCACAAGTTGGACAGAATAGCATTATTTTTCACAACTTTGAAAGAAAATAACCATATGTACAATTAGTCATGCATTTAAATACTAAATGTAACTACAGGTAATTAACTAGCATTATTTTGTTATAGAGCTTTAGTTTTATTAAAACTGTCAAATATCTTATTTAAAAATACTGAAATTGTAATATTTTAAAAATATTGAATTTACTTGGTTAACTTCACAAGTTCACATTTTAAATATGTCAATTGTCATATTTTGAAAATTTGACATAACAGAAATAGATTAACTACTATTGAGTAATAGACTACAGCCTCTGTAATTTTCTGAATTACCAAAAAATTCTCCTCAGTTACAAGGTCAACTTAAAGTTTTAATATCGTTACACTTTGTTCCCTTAACATTATATTTATGGAATGTTTATATTATCATATATTTGTTTATAATATCTAATTTAATCGAGTAAAATGATAAACTAATGTTTATAGTTTTTACAACATGTGACAGCATTAGACTACATATTAGCTTTGCGAAAATTACTTTATAAAATTAAATCAATGTAACTGATTTATAAAGTAAGATAATAAATATATTATTTAAAAGAGAATGGTAGGTGACATTATCAATTTATTTTGTAAAATATATTCTAGGATGTCTGCAATGTGATTACTGTGTAAAGCAGTCTGTATTAGTTTTCTGTGTCTTTAATACTCATGTTTCCATTTTTCAACAGCAGTTGGTTAGTTCATAACTTCTTATTTGACATATTAATAGTCTGTGTTGACGTTTTGTAACGTTCAACCGTCACCGCTCATGTCGTTAACCGTTTACCGTAGTGCGATAAAATAATTGTTATTAATGTAATTTAAAAAATAATATTTAATTGTATATTTGTTAAATAATTAATTGTGAGTAGTGTTAGTGTCCTTTGGACTTTAGTGGTTTTTTATTCAAAGATTGAAAATGTTGCGGAACCTGATAGATAAATTTTGGGATGAAGATGTGTGGCTGCCGCCAAATACGACTTGGGAGGACATAACTCCTGGACCTGACAAAGCAGTGGTTTATAACGACCACAGCCACCTGTTATATCCTATACCTTTGGCATTTATACTAATATTACTACGGCATGTTCTGGAGAAGTGAGTAAGAAATCAAAAGTGTGTCATTTATCCGCATTTGCAGTCGGTCAGTGACTCACATTTATTATCAGCTCGATTATAGATTAATTATATCTTCTGTTAACATCGATGATAGTATATCTTGTAGTAATATATTACTTTATTCATTACTACTAGACCACAGCAACGATAAATTAATATACGCTGAATCATTTTTGAAGTGCTGATACTTTATCTCATTATTTCAAGAACGGTTACGTCTTGAAATATTTGAACATTTACACGCTGCAATCATAACAGTTATTTATATACTCCACACCCATCTAAAAATGACTCTTAATATACTTGTCCCATTCATTTATTTTTTTAATGAGACTAGATATAAATAAAATGTTCATAAAATAGAGAATTTTTTAAATGTGCCAAGCTTTCTTTAACTCTAAACTCTATTTTATGATAATTACAAAATAACATTTCCTATTTTCCCTGAGGTTTGTTGAATTATACAAAATCTTGGCCATAATTCCTTTAACTCATATTTAATATGTTCTAAAAATATTAATATCAGACTTCTTAGGCCTTATCCATATTATTTACTTATAGTCGTGAAGTGCTATGTGTGTTTCAATTTCAGCGTTTGTATTTCTGAATACTCAAAATAAAAATAAATAAGGCCTTAAGGTTGGCAACGCATCTTCTAGATTTACTGATCTTGAAGTTGTCCGTGGGCCACAGAAATTGCGTAATATAAGTGAACTATATGCTTGCTTGCTTTCCTATCGCATAAAAAATACTTACTAATACAATAATACAGTATTATTCAATCATTAAATATTATCATTTAATCCTATTAAAATTATACTAAATTAGCCTAAATTTTCTTATCCTTGATACTGAAATAGATGTCTTAGAGTCTTGCAATATCATGAACGTATTGAGGAAACTCCACCCACAATAATGCTGCAAACTATTATTTAAAATTGCTCTAGCCAGTGACCCCTGTTCATCTTTATTCAGTTTGAAATATAGTAAATGCTTTGATTTGACACATATAGAACTCGTCATAGTTGAAGAAACACTGTTATTATTTTTACTATATTTACTTTTCATTATCTCTTCTAACCACTTATCTGTGCCATGTAGTCTGAATATTACTTACTAACAAGATATACAGTGCTCTACAATAGGAAATCACTTAACTGTTTCTGATTGAATAATATGCCTAAAACTTTGAATGAAATCTTTACTTAATTTTAAAAATATTTGTTTGGATCATATTTTTGCCACCAACCAATATTCAAAAATATACTTATACTATATCCTCGTACAAGCTTCTGCCGGCTGCTTTGCTTGTGTTCTTTTTGATTTTTACACATTGTTGGACTTTTAGTTATGATCCCCAATTTTTTAAAAATATAATATAACCTGTAGCCCTCCTCCGAAACTGAAAGAATTTTTCAAATCGGACCAGCGGTTCCTGAGATTGGCATGTTTAAACAAACAAACTCTTCAGTTTTAGATAAATAATATAATTTCAGGAATTTTAAAATTTTATTTGACTAGTAAACCAGAAATTGACAAATATTTTTTGCTGTTTTTAGATTACATTTTTAATCTACCCACATCCCTTATGTTGCTTCACAGTACACATATTTTCTCTGTATTTGTCACTGCTCCTCTAGACGGCTGAAGGTTGTAGAAGGAAATTATTTCTTATTTAGGATCTAGAACTTACATACAGTTTTCTTTCGTTACAGATACTGGTTTGCACCATTTGGTAAATCATTAGGTATAAAAAACACCAGATCAAAAAAGGCTCCCAGTAATCCAAAACTTGAAGCTGCATATCAAGAATGTTCCAAAATTAAACATAAGCAGGTAAACTAATATACAAAATGAGCTTTCTAAGATTCTATTTAATATTTTATGGACTAAAGTAAAAAAGTTTATTCTTAAGCACCATAGACAATATTATCTTGTGGATAAATATAAATTTTATTAATAAAACTTAAATTGATATTGAATTACCAATTCTATATAGAATCTTAAAGTCTTACATAATTCCATTTTGTTCTATCAAAAAACATAATTTTATTCTAAAGAGAAATAATTGTTCAAAGGTCAATATGAACAAACTTCTCTGAAGATATTTTGTGAAGTAATAATTATTTTTAACTCAACGTCAATAATTTAATTAGATAACTCTAGCATTATAAGGAAAAAGATTATACATATTATATACTTGTTGATACATCTAAAGACATACAAGTTACAATTATCTTTATTCGTTTTGTCAAAAGAAAATTTTGTTTCAAGATGTTATCTTTCTTAAGATGGTTGACTATACAATCTATAAGTTATCTTTTAATAGTTAAATATATTTTAAATTAAGCAATTTGTTACATAGTGTAAAAAATACAGTCTAAATATAACCGAGTACACTTTTATTATTGTACCATTTGTTATTTTTCCTGTAAAGAAGTGCTTATTGATAATATTTCCTATTCGGTTTCGTTTCTTTATCATTAAAAAAAAAAATAGTTTGAGTAATTAAAATGATGCCGAATTAATATTTTTAAAGGTTTGATAAGAAGCATCTGTTTTGCATCATTAATTTTTAGATTTGGGTAATAAAAAACATTTTAAAGGTTTTATGTGTGAAATCTGGAAAGCTTTAAAAAAACAGAATTCGATCTTTAATACATCTTATAATAGTCAAGACTTTATGATATGCTTAATTTGCATGGGTTTTTGTTTAAATGTTGTATGTTTCGTAGCTAAATGTGATAGGTTTTTTTTAATAATAACTATGAAATGTGGTCAAATGTTTTATCTTTCTGGTTAAATTTAACTAAGGACCAGTTAGCCGCCGTAGTTACAGGGATTTCACGGATATACAAACTAACAAGTTACTATAATACAATGGCATAGATATTTGAAAATTTATAGTCAATTTAAATGGTCTAGATTTAGTTTTAATGGGCTAATTACAATATAAGGCTAGTTAAGATTTTCTCGCAAAGGTAACAAATGGATTGAAAGAAATTAATCTTTTATTAATATTTTCTTTCCTTCCGTTCTATATCATTGCTAAGAATCGTTTCTGAAACATGTTTTCTATTTCTCTGTAACTAAGGGTTGTTAATTTTTTTAAAATTAAATTACTGAGATATGAAAACATTTTTTAGGGAACGGTTTATCTTTAGATGGTGTTTGTTGTGGCTTGTTTAACCTCTAACTGTGGCTTCCTTTCTTTTCAGTTATTTTTCAGCAGGGACCAGGTAATTCTTGCACATTGTATATTTTAATTATAAAATTTTAAGGTCCCATATTTACAATTAGCTTTCTCAATATTTTTTGTAAAGTTATTGTTATCTATTTTAATTTCCAAATTATATTTTTGTATATTAAATTCGTGAAACGAAAGTTTCCTATTTCTTTTTAAAATTGCACACAAGTAAGCGTCATAAAATTTAGAAAGTTAAAATTTTATAATAATCATTTAAATGATACAAATAATTTTTGATAATTAGTTAAAATAATTAATATAGATTTTTAGGTACCTAAAATAATTATTTACGTAAATGTTGTAGAAAGTGAATAAAAAAGTTATTTACTGCGTACTTCTTCTCCATTCAGAAATTAATAAAATTAGATGCTTTTATATAATGTTTAAATATAAAACACTTTTTTAAATAAACTCCTTTAAAACTTTAATGGGACCTTGATTTGTTTTATAATAGAGTATTCGCACTTAAGCTAAAGTACCAATGTCAATGTACAGTTTATTATTGTAGAAAACGACCATTGGTAGAATCAAAACGTTTTTTCTTTCCCTTTCCGCTTACTTGGTGATATTTTCTTCAGAATACAAATTTTATTAACAGTTTCAAATATCGGATTATCCAGCATGCTGCTTTAGTTAAATATTTAAATAAAATATTCTTCCTGTTTAACAGTAGAACGTTTGGAATAATGCATGATACGCTAAGGTGAATAGTATGAAATAGATGTTTTTTCATTAGATACTAACTAAAATACAATTACTAAACTGAAAATAAAAAATATAAAAATGAAAAGCTACTATATTTGGGAGACAAGTACATTCAAGACTTCTAAATACTCTAGATAATTAAAATGATGCTAGATATATTAAATCGACTTTTATTTAATGTTACGCCATTTTGATAATTCTCAAGGGTAGGATTCGACTTGAGTCACGGTTTACAATACGCGTTTAAGACTCGATAATGGCAGTAGTCTAATTATGGCAATTTAAAATAAATCAATCTGTGTCTTTACAGTGGTATCAGTATATCAACGCGCACTTAAATAAATATATTAATTTAAAATAATATTCGGGTATACGGGTTTATTGTCGCGACGGAAAATTGAATCAATTATACTAAACACGGTGGACCCGCATAAGGGGCACATACCCTTGACATTATTTTTGGGAACAATACATAAGTGGGAAGCTTTAAGTACATATTGAACTCATTCGTTTTCATATTCAATCTATTTTAATGAAATAACGTATTTAAAAATTAATTGGTAGTTGTACATAAATTATGTTTTTTATTGATTTGACCCGCAGTTAGGTTATTCAAGCACTTGATTGAGAAATAATTATGTATACATAGACATTCAATACTTTTTTTTTTAATTTATATGATATTTACCAGATATTCAGGGTTCAATTTTGCAGTGTTCATCGAAAAACGCAATGTTTTTCGTTTTTTACTCGTATCTCGTAAAATTATTACTGTAGAAATAATTTATTTTTATGATAATTGAAACTAGCTAGAAGATAAGAAGGTAATATTTTGCACGCGTTTCCTATTCGTTCGCGCATTGTCGAATGAAGTTGAGACTTAGGCCAATTATTAGCACTTGCGAGATGTTTTGAAGGCATAGTGCCTTCGTGAAGATTAAATCCTCTTCATATTATCCGTCTACCAAGATTTATTAAACATTAGTTCTCTCATATCGGTAACAAGCCGAATAAACAGACAGACATAATTTGTTATAAGTACCTAACATATATATTTTGCTATGGATAGAGGAGCTATTATTATATTTTAGTACTTTAATTTTGTTTATGGTTATTTTTAGTAACTAATGTAACTAAGGCAACACGTCTCTCAGATTTCTTAGTCTTAGAGGTGTGCGTGAGTGACAAGAATCGCGTACCAACAAGAGAACCGTATTAAAAATTGTTGATATCTTATGTATATTGATAAAACGTTTTAAAAATATAATTTTTTTTCGTCAATATTGAATTTTATTCCGTCCCTTCAACAAAGGTGTTATTAGTACTATCACCTGTCTTCGTTTTCGGGAGCTGTCCCCACACACCCTGCAAGTAGATACTAAGATTAATTTTGATACCACAAATAATTTGATGAAAGGATGTTAAATCGCGTATATTTGGCAAAAAAATACTTATTTGTAAACTTAAGTGTTAAATGTATGGAATGCTAAGTGTATAGACAATGTAATTGTGTCCGATGACGATACAAAGATGTGAAGGTTAAAAGAAATCGAGACGACCGCGACCTTCTATAAACCAAAGTATTTGTTAGCCGCGAAAATTATCACATCTTAGACGTGACGTCATAGCTTAGTAGAGTTGCTACAGTGTATTATATTTTTCCTTTTAATCGTATACGATGCTTATAGAAAATGAAAAAAAAATTGAAGGGGAATGTTAGTTGATCCTAAATATGTTTTCACTCAAACCGAGGATTCAAAAATACAAAAATTCATAGTGAACTCTTTAGTCTAAAAATATGACATATATAAATGTATAAAATATATATACACTATGTGTGTGTATGTATATAAATTAGATTGTATCGTGTTTCTAAATGCATATGAAAACAAAAACAGCTCCTATAAAAATACACAATTTATGAAACGTTTGTTTTTCGTTTCATTTCATCTACGAAATGACTGGATAGATTTCGACGGGACATTCAAAGACAGATTGATGTTTTAGCGTGTTAGACTAGGATTTTTTCGAAAAAGTTGAAGGCTAATGAAATTCTGTCAGTTTTAGTTGTATATGTTTGAATTTGTGAGGACTCTTTTAAAATCAAAATATAATTTAGACAAAATTAATGCGGGAATAGCCGCGGGACGAAAAATTTTAAATCTTACAAAAATGACCGAGAGTTCGTTGTTTGGCAAATATTAAATTATCTTATTTAATATAAAATTTCTGTTATATATTTATGTAATCTTTATTAATGGTTAATGATAATAAGAATAATGATACCTTTTTAAAAAACTTGCCGTAAGTATACTTTATTCTTTTTCTACTAAAAAGAAAAAGAGCTATTTGTTCTAATGTGGTTAGATGCATAAAGTATTTGTGAGTGGTTTTATGATTAAAAGTCAAAATATCATAATTCAAACAAAATAAGATCTTTATAATTCTAAATGTACGATATTTTTACAGTCTCGCATCGTACTGTCATAGATCCTCCCAAAAAGCTTTTTTATCATAAAATAACAAATAGATCATGTGAGTCAATTGTCTATGATGGATGTCAACTGCATTGATGGTGATTGCCTCAATTGTAACTGTTTGTAAAACTATGATGTAATTGACACAATTCTTATCTATACAGTAGTATCGTGACCCGGTTTCAATCGAGTATATTGGATCTAGCGATATTACTACAAAGTTTAAATCAAAGCCAAAAAACCATAGATAAGACAATTCGTACAAAACCCATTTACCATTCTCCCTTATTTAAAAAAAAATGTAGGCTGTTTTTAGGTTTTTTTTAGTACCATAAGACATTAAGTTCTAGATATCTGTGGTTGTCAAAAACTTCAGAATGCTAACTGTTATCTCCTTTCTTAATAATCTCTAAGTGGTAAATACTTACCCCTGTTTGCTGACAAGTATCAAGTTCCGCCTTTTCTAACAACGACAACAATCTGATGCAGCAATTTCACATGATTCAACATAAAACGCATATAAAAATGTAAAATGATATTGAATCCTGTTGATTTGTTAATTCGTGTCTATTTTATAATTTTGCACTATTACTATATCCTAATTAAATTTCATACCTGTAAAAAAATCATAAATCGATCACTGTTACTGTAAATGTATGCGTACAACAAACTTCCGTAAGAAATATCTAAATGTCAGTGAAAACCGCATTAAATTCTGTTTCATTGTTTAGTAAGCGGATAACCATACGGACAGTGACTTTATTTTTACTAGCTTACGCCGGCGGCTTCGCTCTCGTTCATATCGATTTTTACACCTTGGGTTACATTATTGGACTTTTAGTAAGGATTCCTAGATTTTGAAAATAAATTATAGCCTATAGCCGTCCTCGATATACTATCCAACACTGAATAATTTTTTCACCAGACCATCGGTATCTGAGATTAGCGCGTTCAAACAAACAAACTCTTCAGCTTTATAATATTAGACAGTATTTAAAGGTGTAGAGTGTATAAAGATTCCTTTGTGTTTCATTTGAAGCAACAATTTCCTAAATAGCCTCCAATCAAACTATCATTACGTTGATAACGTACGGCCTTGATTTTTATAATAAAATACATTAAGCATTATGGCAATCTTTTATTGTCATTTTGTGGATATAAAATAGTCATTAGAAACGCTCGAAGCAAAAAAATCACATAATACTATTCATATTATGTATGTTATTAAAGAAAGATTTATAAATGTACTAGGTGACCCGGGCACGCGCTGCTGTGGCTAAGCTTTATGTTGTATTACATTGTAATTAGTAAGCGTTATTACTATTATTGAAATGTCTTAAGTTTGGCTGTACGTTTCCTAGATCTCCCGGTCCTGGACGTCCATGGGCCAAGTCAATCGCACACCATCAGATGGACCGTATGCCCTCTTGCCTCTTAATAGACAAAGATTCATTTTATTAGTTCTATTTATATGTTACGCTACAGTTCAGTGCTACTTATTGTTCTGTTTTTTTTTATATCATAGGAAGGCAAGGCGATTCATGTCGCCCATGGACACCTCCAAGACTTGTAGATCTATTTACCCCTGCGTGGCACCCTTGGTCTAGCGGCAGACACACGGCCAGCGCTATCTCGCTCGCCCAAAACGTCCGATCAGTTTTTTAATAGCCAATAGGCTAAAAACGCGAACGTCCATCATAAAAAGTAGATCTAGAAAATGCGACGCCAACCTTAACAACTTAGCAATATTACATCAGTATGTATTATAGTGACGTGCTACAGCCGGTCTTATGTCTTGATTTCGAGTATTCGTATATTCATAAACTGAAATCGAAACTCGCACAGCACTTCACGAGAATTTCATCAATGAACCGTGGTACGTGACCTAGACTGAATGTATAATTCATTAGTACTTCCTCCCATAATTCATTAGTACTTTAAAATACCTTCCTACTACGACTGGCACCTGGTATTCTAGCCTCGCGGTTGCTTTATCCACAGAGTACTTAAATAAAAAAAAACTTAATTCTTTTGTTTTTTTTTTCGGTCATTCACCAAAGAGTTTGTAGCTACGTCAATTATGCCAGTCATATTCGTGATTGGACCGCGCAACCGTGGCCTCTTTATGAGGTGTTTTAATTTAGATCCACTAAATGGTTGAAAGATAAACATGGAAGATTTAGTGCCGACAGATATTTCTTTAGATGTGTCTAAAAATGATTGTAATTTGGAAAATTGGCGACTGAAGGAAGCATAAATCATTTCAGTCGTAAAACTAGGCAATGTAGTTCTAGTTAACGGATACAAAGTTATTTTATAGCGGGAATAAATACGATATAGTTAGATTAGTTCTGGGTGAACAGTACTTTCCAGCATCCTTTAACATTCCCCTCTTTTTCGATGTCTCCCCCCTTTTGCGTTGTATTCACAACTTTGACATAAATAATTATTTAATATTATGTCCAAATATGAACACAATCCGCCTTATTAAACGGTACAACGAAGTTTTCCTTCAAATTGAAAGTTTCAGTAATGTAGCTTCTAAAATCCTGACGGGGCCGTACATAAGTGACCATGGGCAAAAACATAATATATATCCATAAATTATATCCAAGACATGGCTATGCAGAAAAAACCGCATCGAAATTGGCCTATTCGTTTAGAAGCTGCTATGCTTATTTTTGTATTAGGTTAATAAAATAGCTCTTGCTCTAGTCCAGCATCAATGTAAAGACGAATAAATTTCAAATGTACATAATATTTCAGTGTTGTCCCAGACTAAAAATATTATTGTGTTAGTAGCGTTGCGTGAATGTTATGCCAACACTGCGACAAATTCGAGTAGATTTTATTTTATAATTTGCAGTTAATATTTGTTTTCCATACGATTGGAAGGCGAGCGGGTATACAATTCAGCTGGTGATAAGCGATTTCTGTTTCCCATGGACACCTTCAAGATTTATAGATCTAGAAGACGCATTGCCAACCTTAAGGACTTAGCCATATTACATCATTTGTTATTATTTTGGTAGTACTGTAGCCGGTCTTAATTTATTTCGAGTATTCGGAAATTCTCGTATTATAGATAAGTCTAAACGCACACAACGCTTATTAACGCTTTTCTTGACTGATATTAATAGAATCATGCTAGATTTATTATTATGTACTTATTGTTTCTTATATCTAACAAAAAATAGTTTTTTTTTTACATCGTTAAGATAAATGAAATAACAATTGAAACATAAATACTAGACAATGCTCAACTTCGTTTGCGTCACATGAGATAATATAATATAGTAACTAGCTTCTGCCAGCTGCTTTGATTGCGTTTATTTCGATTTTTATACCTTGGGTTACTTCATTGGTCTTTTAGTAAGGATCCCTAATTTTGAAAATATAATATAGACCTTATTAGATAAATGTACTATTCAACAATGAAGGAATTTTTCAAATCAGACCAGCGGTTCCTGAGATAGTTGCGTTCAAAGAAACAAATTGTCAGCTTTATAATATTATTACAGATTTAAACGATGATCGTACATGGTAACAATATTTTATATCACTTTTTAAGAGAGACAGTTCTTTGATAAATTATTTTTACGTAACTTTAACCGCATACGCAGCGCACGCGCCGGATATTCGCAGACGGGATATATTATATCCTCTGAGGATACTGTAGGCTACTACACATAGCACATACATATATTCACATTAAACTGAACACTAACGTATACCTATTTAATTAATAA